>NJDD01000966.1:472373-536282 GCA_002245505.1 Calephelis nemesis | reverse complement strand
GATATCCACAATATTTATATTACAGGATAAATTACAAGCGGTTGATCTAACTCCAAAGTTAGCAAATTATATGTCTGTTTTATAGGTTTTAGACAACGATACTATAACATAGAAATACTTAAATAAATATCAGAATAAATTTAATAAACACTCATACCTGGAAATATAGATATTTATGGTCATCATAAAAATACTTGACCCCTTTGGGAATCGAACCCGAGCCTCGTGGTTGGTGGATTTATTCGTGTACGCTAGACCTTAGGTCGACGAGACGGTCAAAGGGCAGATCACAGGTGCGTTGCCAAAGTTTAAGGAATAGAACATAATATTCTCTTGAGGATTTCTAAAGCATATCCGTTCGGAAATACCGCAGTTAAAACTGGTTTTACAAAGATAATAAGTACGCAATGTCTCCGATATTTGATAGTGGGGGTTCGCTAGCAAAATACTTGGTGTGGAATAGTACTAGGTTATTCCATTAAAATGAGATGGGGTTTTTACTTACCTATACCAGTTGATAGTAGTTGATTTGGTCAAGCGTACAAACTTAACCAATCTTTCATTCAGTGCCTTTTATACCATGTCTCATGGGAACGATTTGAGTTGAGTGGCTAAATATGGCTGAATCCCATAAAATAGCATAAAAGTTTGGAGTTGTGGTGAGTCTCTGTGTGTGCTTGTGTGTGTTTGTGCGAGTGTATGTATGTGTGTGTGGGTGTGTCGCTGTGTCATCATAACTTTTTGTTGAAAAGCTGATATGACAGAAATGGTTTTCTACTTAACATATGAGTTTTGTGGTGGGTAGTTGTTTTTTAATATTTTAGCGTTTTTTAAAATGTTGTATGTTGTTGAAAACTAGCCAAGTTAATTTTGAGCTGGTAATAAAAGTTTTTGATTTTCTATTCATAATTTGGTACTCTTAAAGATCTTGGTGAAACCAACTCTGATACAAGAAATGTCTGATATTGAACTTAGCTACCATTACCCCTATCCCTACAGGTTCTATCAGGCTTCTTAAAACAATTAGTTCTCTGTTTGACACTTTTCAAATCCCGTTTTCGTTTGAATCCCGACCGAAAAAGAGGGGTGTTATAAGTTGACGTGTTGGTGCCATTGTTGATGGGCCGATTTCGGTAAGTTTATTGTTTTCAATTCATCATGCACTATGCATAATCTGGCATAGTGCAGATTTTCCTGGCTATCAAATTTTTTTATGATATTGGAAGGCAAACAAGCAGACGGAGTTCCTGATGGTAAGCAATTCACGCCGCCTAAAGGTGGTAATGGTGCGTTGCCAACCTGAGGCCGGGATACTAGATCTCGAGCAAAAGTAACTTTACCGGCTACCTTACCCTCCAAACCGGAACACGTCACGACGTTATGGCGGGGCGGTAGGAATGATAAGGCAGTGGTACCAATCCGGAGGCGCTGCGATATTCTACCACCTAGTCAGATGTCACGGTGTTAGTGGCGGTAAGCCTATGCTCGCCTTTTACAAGCTGCCTGGCGGGAAGGCAGATGGTCTATTCTAAGGAGCCCGGACCAACACGGGGAACAACTAGTACTAGTACCTGTACTAGTGTCAAACAATGAGCACCAGAAACCCGTGGTCGCTTAATATCGCATTTGTCCTTGTTGATGACCAGATAACCCCAACTGGTCAAGCGATACGTAAATAAAAATGATTTGATTCGGAAGAAAAAACAAGAAAAGTAGCTGTGATTGGCCTTGCATCTTCAAGGAGTTTGCAAGGGGAAACGTTTGTTCACCTACTATGTGGACGCGAGAATTGCAAATATTTATCGCCTTAGTAGCGTTATATGTTTCTGTCTCTTTTATTTTTATTTTAACAAAGAAATTAGGAACATGTTCTATTTGTTGAGGTTAATGACACTAAAATCAAAAGTTTCCTCGAAATATTTATGACTCAATATCATTATGAGTGTTCTTGATATACGACTAGTTATAAGTTACAAAATGAAAAAGTCTTTTAAATTAAACATCCTCCTCGACACATACAATACATAGCAAATAGGAATCTTCTCGTGATAATGAGTAACAAACAAAAAAAAATTGCTAAACTTGTGAAAATATACTCGTATCTTTTAGCAAATATGTATCTTCACGCCCATATCCCCGAAGAGGTAGGCAGAGGTACAACCAAGGCACCCACGACTAGCCGAAGACACTAAGTCCCACAGTGTGATAGGTGGCAAGCCTATCGCCAACCGGGCACATTTTCAATCCCGACCAACATTTTGAAATTAGAAAATTGGAAAAATCCAATTTTCTTTTGTTGGCCGACCCGGGATTCGAACCCGGGACCTATATAAATATGTACCTACTCCTGATAATGATAATAATACAACTTTCGCCTCTGTCCACTAGGTCCAGCATCAGACTTGAGTTCTTGAGGTCCCGGGTTCGATCCCTGAGTTGGGCAACAAAAAAAAATTCTTTTTAAATTTCTTACCTGTGATTGAACATATCGGGCATATACCGATAGGCTCGTCGCCTATCACATTGTGTGACTTGTGTCTTCAGCTAGTCGTGGGTTGTGGTTGTGCCTGTGCATTCATTGTTTTTTATTGAAGAACCAACTATACTTTGTGTAGCGTCCAATATTATTCTTTCAGCAACTCACTTCTTATACTCTGCAACGTCGAAAATAAGTAGAATGACCAGATCCAAAACAATAACAGAACAGAATCAGTTATTCTTTCACGAACCAATGTATACGTTTTTACAATTAACTACCATTGAACAAATTTATAAAATGTATTAAATTAAAGTTGTAAGGTAAAGGTTATTACAAGATTTCAGAATATTTAGAAGACAGAATGCTTGGGATTAATTGCTCCTCATACAATATTTACAAATTAATTTTATGTAATCAATTTACTTTTGTAAATTATATTTATAAGCAAGTTTTTTTCGCCGGATCTTCTCAGTGAATGGCGCCGTGGTAGTTTTTAGTATTTTAAAGACTCGTCACAAGAATCTTTGTATAGATCTACGTGAATAAATACATTTTCATTTTTTTTTTGATAACTTTAAACTGTGTGATGACGGGTTGAAATTTACATATAGTACAAGGTTCTATTTCATTTTAAACATGTTTTAATTTTTTTGATGTTTCGTTTTGTAGTAAAAAAAATACGAAATTATTACAGTAAAATGAATGACTGTAGCAACAGTTTTCTTACTCAACCTATTTTTAATTATTTTTAATATTAAATTTTTATAACTTCTATAAGTGCCTTAGTTTCCTGAACGGACTTTTGTACTTAAACTCAAACTGTATGTCCAGTGAAGTTTTTAAAGATAAAAAGGGGGAAACGGGCGTAGAAAAAAACAACATTTAAATTTTTCTTATGCAAGCTGAACGGGTGGAACGAAGTTCCCGGGACAGCTAGTACTTCATATTTTTTTTTATTATCAATTATTAGATCGTTAACATACACAAAAAAAAGCATTGCGAACTAAAAAACCACGGAAATCACGGATCATGATAAAATTGTTTTTCGACCAATTTGGAATCGTATGCTATCTTTTGAAAAATAAAATATGACCAAATGAATAAAAAAAACATACAGCGAAGGTGGACATTCGACAACCAAACCGCTCTGGTGTTGTCCAAGTTTGGTGTCGTGTTTCCAAAACCCGTGTTCCTATGAAGTGGCAGAGTTATGAGTGGCCAGGAAGCTAGGCAGTAGGAAAAGTGACAATCGGCGGTAGATACTCTCTGCTTACCGTGCAAGAAACTTGGTGTGACGATATGTATTTAGAATTTGTTTTGCACTGTGACATTTAACAGGGTTAACGACACTAAGCGAGAATGTTGAGATGTTTTGTCCATGAAATGCTGGAGAGTGTTTTTTGTTTGTTAGTTTGGAATCCTTGAAGACATTTAATTATTTTCGTATTTTGCCCACTAACATAGGTACTTTTCCACAATACACTTTATTTGTTTTTGTAACAAAGGTTGAAAGGTTACAGGTTCAAATTCTGTCTGGGGCGAAATTTTTCTTTCTAAAGAAAAAAAGGGCAAGTGCTAAAATAAAAATACGTTAAGAGAAACGGAAGTTATGGCCATAATCAATATGAATTTCATCTGTAATGATTAACTTATTTAGTAGGTACACAGAAATGTGTATCTACAGGACATAACTACCCGCGTTAACGGGTAGGAAAGGAATTCAAAACTACGTCACGAAACTTGAATCCTCAGTAGCTCAAATGGTTAGAGTATTCGTCGCTTGAGATGGAAGGTTACAGGTTCAAATACTCTCTGTGGAGAAATTTTTTCTTTCTTTAAAATTTACAGAAATTTAACCCAAGCACAGGGCAAGTGCTAAAATAAAAATACGTTAAGGATGAAAACCTTGATATTGTAAAAAACCGGTTGGCTGAAGTGAAATGTTAGTGTATGAAGGGACAGGTCCAGTCTGCAAATCAAGGGGGGTCACGTACTAGCCAAGGGAGGGTTACGTAAAGATTCATTCAGAGCAGACCAGCATTTTTATAGCGGTCAACCTAGTTAGACCTATAGGAGTTCATGACCTCAATAACGCAATTTTGGATTCACCCTTGAGTATGCCATGAAAAAATACAAATGACATTAAAAAAAAAATGTATGCAATGGAGTTACACTATGTGTCGACGGTGAAAATTGCACTTTTAACGCAAAGCGAAAAAAGAGGGAAAAGAAAAGCGGAAGGAGGGAAAGAGAGAGGAAAAGATGGATGTTTCTGTTTGTGTGTGATTCTAATGCGGATTTTTTTGTTTGAAAGTTGATTTGAACGAGAATCATCTATAACCTATAATGTCACTAAAACCTATCGCCTCTGTGGTCTAGCGGTCCGGGTGTTGGACTTGACTGCATGAGGTCCCGGGTCGAATCCCGGGTCGGGCAACAAAAAGAAAATTGGTTTTTTCCAATTTTCTAATAAAAAAAAATATTGCTCGGGATTGGAAATGTGCTCGTTTGGCGATAGGCTTGCCACCTATCACATTGTGGGACTTAGTGTCTTCGGCTAGTCGTGGGTGCCCTGGTTGTGTCTCTGCCTACCTCTTCGGGGATATGGGCGTGAAGATACTTACTTACTTACTTATTTTATCACTAAAACCCAACCTGAAAATCATCTTAGCTACGCTATGTAGGTTTTGTCGGATTTTTTTAAATTCTAGTGATATCATAGGTTGTGTATGTACTTAAATGAATTAATAACTACATACTTTAACTACGGGGAACTAATACAAAAATGTAAGTCTGTTAAAAATACATTTGAATGATAAGGAAATTTAAGTCAGTTTGTATCTTTTTCCATTAAACTTCAAAGAGGTGGTTATGTACGAGTATCTTATCTTATGTTTGTTTTTTATTTATTATGTTACTTTATTACTCGGCCCATAACATCAAGATTTTGATGGTACTTTTTTATAAAGTAAGCCATGATTCAGAGATGGCCCTTTATCAATTTAATCAAGATCCAACGAATGGTTTTTGGGCCAAATTCAATAATGTATATTTTTACGTAATATCAATCCATACATTATAAATGCGATAGTCTCTGTTACAATTTCATGGTCACCATTTTACTGATTTTAATGAAATTTTTTATGCATATTTAAAACACCGAATTCAAACTTTTGTTCAAAATCAAATCAAGGGGATGATAGTTTGTATGTAAATTTACCCTACTCTAAAAAAAGTCGTGGGTGAACAGTTAGTCTATAATGATTCTGTAACAACTCGACCGCTAAGGTACCTTCCTATTTCAAACGACGTACCTAACATCCGTGCTCGTCATTGTCGCTTTCCAGGCTTATAAGTAGGGTGACTGAAAATGTTGGCATTGGTGTCAAAGGGGCGACGTTTATTTCGTCTAACAAAGCCGTCTGCTTGATTGCCTTCCAATATTTCATATTTTACTCTTTATAGTGGAATATAAAACCATACATACTACAAAAACACACTTCTAAATACCTTTCTCTGGTTAAAAAGCTAGGTTACGATGTCCCAAATGGTCCACGTCCTTGAAATTAGTTGGCCAGACGTGTCCTACATCATCCACTCTCGTTTTCTATGCCCCCAATCTCCGTTGTAGCTTACGGTGGGATGACGTCATCTGATAGCTGTGTCCGGAGATAAAACCTATTTTGACCGTTCGTTCACACATTATTATAAGATTTTTATACTTATCCTTCACTAGATGTTTGACCGCGACTTTGACAGCGAAGGATAGTTTTGATTTTCATACAAACTTTCATCCTATATCATGGTCATTGGTCATTTCATTTTTGTAAAAATATCCTACATATACTACACATTCTATTTATATATACCGACATTTGTAAAAGTATCCTTTACTAGTTGTTTGACTGCGACTTCTTCTGCGTAGAATAGATTCGATTTTCATACAAACACCATTATGGTCATTTGGGGTCGCTTTTCGAAAATATAGATTTATGTTTGAACCCGGATTTTTAGCTATACGTATATTAAATTTCATCAAAATCGGTTTAGAAGTTTAGCCGTAAAAGAGCAATAGACTGATAGACTTTAGCATTTAAAATTTTAGTATGGATTAGGGTGTAAAATGCTGCAACTATCTTACATTGATACCACCGCCTTCCTGTCCATGGCACTTTAGTACCAGCTCATACTCACCGTTGTCATGTTCCATGTTGGCAGGTTTTGTATTGACTTGCTTTAGATCCAGGACATAACATACGCACCAGTAATATTAAGGGTGATTAAGAAAAGAAATTTTTGGCACTTTTCGTAGTCCAGGATCATCACGCGTCTGCTTTCAAATCGATCCATTTGTTATGCCACAGACATGTTTAATGTCAATAGTCTTTGCTCTCTGCTACAACGAAATAATGCATTTTATATTAAAATATTGTATTTAGTATTTTACATTATTATTTAATATTGTATTTATGACAAAAACACTTTTTACTAGGTTTAATTTACATAGCAATTCATGTCTATTTGTCTTGGTGAAATTTTGTAAATCAATTTTAATTAATTCACATCGAAATCGGTCCATCCGTTTAAACGTTATGATGCTACAGACCGAACACACAAACACACACACACATACACACACACACACACACACACACACACACACACACACACACACACACACACACACACACACACACACACACACACACACACACACACACACACACACTGAGACACGTCAAACTTACAACACCTTTTTTCCGTCAGGGTTAGCTAATAAACAGCCCTCAACAAATTGCACAAACCGTTCCAACCCCAAAGTAAGCAAATCATATTATGTTTGTGTTATGGGATTTAAGATAATAGTATATAGAAATAAAAAATACTAAATTTATATTTTATATAAATGCTGCTTTTGGGAATCGAACATTCAACAATTATCAATGATATAAGGCTATTCTAACCCCCCAACTGACGAGGTCAAATTAATATAGTTTTGAATATAAGACTCAAAAGATGATCCATCTTTGGTTATGTTTAGAAGTCTATAGTCTCTCCCGTCTATTCACTATGGTCTTGAATTGGTTTTACTGAACGGGTTTGGATGGATGACGTCATACTAACCAGTTTTTGCTGAATCCCCAATTTGGCGTTTGATTCTATATGCATAACTGCGATGCCCTAAGGTCGTCTGAGATTCAAGGACAGAAATCTTAATTGTGCTATTTGATTAGTACAAGCATTATATTGATACTTGCAATTTGATTTTGATGGGTTGTTAAAAGCGGCTGCCATTATGGCGGCGATAACTGTCAAATCCACTTCTTTTAATATACTTTAGGGTTCAAATTATCAATGCCTTTGACAAAAATGCTAAATATGTTCATATAATCTATATATTTGTACAGTTAGTTTTTTTAACCCTACTAAAACAGAGGGTTGAGTTTGAAGTGTATGTACATATGTGACGTTATTACTTGAACGGATAGACCGATTTCGATGCGAATTTTTGTTTTTGAAAGCTAACTTGATCGAGATGGTTCACACATTGCATGTAGGTTTATAGGGGTTATTGTAAAAAGGTATCTTCACGCCCATATTTCCGAAGCACAACGAGGTCACCCACGTCCCCCACCACCTCTTTACCTTTGCTTGTCGCCATAATATCATTATGTGGTGCAGCAACAATAAAATTAATCCTAAAATAGATTACGTAAATTATATATGAGTTTGTAGAGAAAAAAATTAAATACAAATCGTCTTATTGATAAACTTGAACTTAATACTCCCAGGTTCAATCTGGTACAATAGTCCTTATTATACTGTGATACACACTACAATCTTAACTTTACTTTACTCTTACTTTAGTCTAAGTTTATTAACAATACGGAAAAAGTGTAATATTAAGTTTGTAGGGATGTGTGTATGTTTGTTACTCTTTCACGCTCGAATGGCTGAACGGATTTGTCTGAAATTTGGATAACAGATAGATTGTGACCTGGATTAGGATATAGGTTACCTTCAATCCCAATCGCGCAACGGGTTGCAGCGATCACACAACGGGTTCCGGCGAAAACGCGGGCGAAGCCGCAGGTAACAGCTAGTATAATTATAACTTATTGAAACTACTTTAAAGTATTTACACTATTACAAGAATCACGTTTCAAGATCACCTTTTATTTTTATTTGTCCTTAAGAAGCACAAAAAGAAAAAGTTCGGTAAATTTGATTGTACTTAAAAATAATACAAAAAACATAAATATATGGTGCCAATTTTATCGGTAGAGGTATTTGTGCTTTTCCGATTGTGTGGTCAATCTGCCAATGTGCTCGGAGGTGTAGGGTGACCACAACGTTTCTGTAAAAAATATTATAGTTTTCGTCATCAACACTAACTATATATAGCTTTCAAGTAACATAACAACATTATCGATTGTAACATATTTTTTGTTAATCATGGTTTATGTATGTGATGTTTGGCATACTACAAAATAGTCGATATGCTACAATATGTCGGAGTGGCAGGANNNCCCTGCCAAGCCATACTCTTCTAGTCAAATAAACATGTATAACCTCTCGAGCGCCCGGCCACCGTTCTACGGTAGTACACCGTAGAATGGTGGCCGGGCGCGGAAGAGTATTTCTCCCGATAAGCACCCGGCCGACGTTAAACGGTGGTCACGCAAGATGTTCCAAATAATATTAAAATGAAGCCCTTGAACAATGTTTGTCTCTTTCCAATGTATAAAATCACATCAATCACTAATAATCATACAGTTACCTAAGTGACCTAAACAAATAAACATAGTTACTGAACTAAATAAAATCAACGATTTCGATATCTTATGTGTTATTCGTGTAATCATTACGTCAATTTTTATTATAGCAGAAAGAATGTCGGAAAAACTAAAGATACTTAATACAATCAGTCTGAAGTAACACAAAACTTACTTTTACATCTGTTATTCTGCAAGTTTCTTCGTAAATAGATGGCTATAAAAAAGTGTTTTTTTACATACTTTTAACTAAGTAAAGTAATAAAAAAACTCAAACTGAAATTTTGTTTTATTATTGTAATTATGTCAACAATGATGAATAAACATTTATTTCGTGTTATGCTAACACATTTTTTGCTTACAGTCTTGTCTCACTTTTTGCAGAGTAACTCATTGTCACATTAGCGCGATTATATTAAAAACTCCGGTTACTCATAGGTCGTTGGTGCCCACGCTGATAACTTTGTGTTCTCATGCATATTTCAATAAAAAAAAATAAACAACTTATTAATCGTGGCTATTTTTCAACGCTCAAGTCCAAAGCGTTTGATTTAAATGGCAATCAAATATGGTTCTTAGTAAATGATTTATTACAATTATATTTGTATGACGTTTAATTTGACAAAATTGGACTCATATCTTATTATATACTAGCTTTTGCCCGCGACTCCGTCCGCTCAGATGTCGGTCTTCGCGTGATAAAACTGAAAAATTAAGATAAATTTTTTTCTATGTACTTTTCCAGGATAAAAAGTATCCCATTTTATGCCCAAGATAAGGTATAATTGTAAAAAGTTTCATCAAAATCGAACCCTCAGTTTTCACGTGATGCCTGAAGATACAGATAGACAGACAGACAGACAAAAAAATGTTTAATCACATATTTGGGTTTGGTATCGATCCAGTAACACCCCCTGCTATTTATTTTTTCAATATTTTCAATGTACAGGATTGACCCTTCTACATATTTATTACATGTATAGAATAGATGGCAAAGCGATGTGGGGAACTATCTTACTTATGATCGTGCAGCCACCGCGTACTATATCGTTGTGAAATAATGTTTCATTAGTTCATCGTTAGATTTTATTTAGACGTTCCCGTGTTGGTCCAGGCTCCTTTGCAGAATAGACCATCTGCCTTTAAGCCAGGCAACTCGTGAAAGGCTAGCATAGGCTTACTGTGACTAAAACCATGATATCCTACTAGTTTGGCAGCGACTCGTCTGGATTGGTACCACCGCCTTAATACCGCTGTAACGTCAGTGCTTGCTGTTGTCTTTTTCCGGTTTCGAGAGCAAGGTAGCCAGTAAACTTACTTTTGCTCGAGGCCTAACAACCTGGCCTCAGGTTGGCAACGCACAATTACCACCTTTGGTGTCTTTAGGCGGCCTGAATTGCTTACCACCAGGAAACCCTTCTGCTTATTTTATACTACATATATTTTATGTATACATCAAATCTCTGAAATTACTAAATATAACTCAAAAACCACTTATCAGTTTTTAGTCTAATTTATATGAGGCGGCGCAGAGTAATCCAGTAATAATTACAAAAAACATGCATAAGTGTTTGACGTTGACGTGTTCCGGTTCAAAGGGTTATTGTAGCTTACTTTTGTTCGAGGCCTAACACCCCGTCCTCTGGTTGGCAGCACACCATTTGTTGGTGTCTCTAGGTGGCATGAATTTCTTACCATCAGGAAAACCATTTGCTTGTTTCCTTAGTATTCATTGTAATATGGACTAGTTGGCCGAGGGGTTAGTGGAAATGTCTAACGCTGAAGATCATCCGCAAGGCTGAGATTCAAAACGCGACAAGATATCACCCAAAATGTCTGTGCTTCTAGATCTAGATGTTTAACATTTTTTTATGATATTGGAAGGCAAACAAGCAGACGGATCTCCTGATGGTAAGACATTCATCTCTTTTAGAGACACCAAAGTTAGTGATGGTGAGTTGCCAACCTGAAGCCGAGATATTAGGTCTCGAGCAAAAGTAAGTTTACCGGCTACCTTATCTTTCGCACCGGAACACGTTAACGGCAAGCACTGACGTTATGGCGGCAGGAACAGTTAAGGCAGTAATACCAATCCGGGATCGCTGCGAAATTCTACCACTTAGTAACAAATTTATTCTTGTACTTACGTACTTACTTAGTATCATTAACACCCAAAACAAATGCATATTTCGTTAGCTTTAGGGTTCTAAGTAAAAAGTAAAGTATCTTCACGCCCGTAATAGCAAACAGTTAGGCAGAAAAAAATTAAATAAAAAAAATATCTTCACGCCCATATCCCCGAAGAAGTAGGCAGAGGCACAACCAGACCAACATAGATAGCGAGCCTATCGCCAACCGGGCACATATCCAATCTCGAGCAACATTTTCTTACTAGAAAATCGGAAAAACCGAATATTCTTTATGTTGTCCGACCCGGGAATCAAACCCAGGACCTCAAGAAGTCAAGTCCAACACCTGGACCGCAAGAGCACAGAGGCGATAGAACATTAAAAAAGTTTTTATTATTATTTTTTATTAAAAACAAAGCTTTAAAGCGTTTGAAAGCTTTGAGGTTTTAAAAATAGTTATACAACATACAACTATCAAAACATAATTCTTCTCCACCTAGACGTGCAACAATGTACAAACCGACAAAGTTATTCTCACTAATAATAAGTTTCGCGTAACTTAGTATTTATGATAGCTCATCAATTATGTTTTTATTTTTAAATATTTATTTATTAAAAATCACCTTCAAATAACGTTATTTAGACCTCTCCTCGACATTTGCATAAGCTATAAACTTTTAGAGGCGAATCTACATGTTTGGTTCCGTACATTTTATGTATTATCAAATGAAATTCGTATTGTTAAGACATAACCTATAAACACTATTGATGTTATTGGTGCTTCATATTTTATGACTGGGATCTTAAACCAGGAACACGACAATGGCGAGCACTGACGTTCTAGCGGCAAGCGTAGATAAGTCGGTGGTGCTAATCCGGTACAGTATAGCCCTCTACCTATTTTTTTTATGATATTGGAAAGCAAACAAGCAGACAGATTTCCTGATGTTAAGAAATTCACGCATCCTAGAGGCACCAAAGGTAGTTATGGTGCGTTGCCAAACTGAGGCCGGTATGTTAGGCCTCGAGCAAAAGTAAGTTTACCGGCTACCTTACCCTCCGAACCGAAACACGTCATGACGTTATGGCGGCAGGAATAGGTAAGGCGGTGGTATAAATCCGGGCGAGTCGCTGTTAAACTCTACCACCAAGTCAAATGTCACGGTGTTAGTGAAAGTGAGCCTATGCTTGGCTTTTACGAGCTGCCTGGCAAGGAAGGCAGATAGTCTATTCTACAAAAGGAGCCCGGACCAACACGGGATAAATTCATCATGACTTAATTACTAGATTGCCGTTTGCAGGTGCCGGGGTTTTTACATTTTTGATTTTTGGGGTTTTGATGCCCATTAAAGCAAATTTTTTTCACAAGACAAAGCTCAGAAGCTTAAAATATGAAGCAAGTAGTAATAATCTCAGGATGAAAATGGCATTACGTGCAAAAAAACTCACCATCTCTGTCGCAAGACATTTCCAACTGCGTAAATGTTTGATTTAAATAGTATTATTAAAAATAAGAAGGTCACAGCTATGTGTTGTGTGTGCGTGTGTGTGTGTGTGTGCTTTACGTCTATCAACCATAGGCAAGCCCGGAATATGACAATAGCGAGCAAAGAAATTATGTTGACAGAAACGGGAATCCACCAAGGCACTTATCCCGGGCAATAAAGTTTTTATTAGAAAATTGAAAAAGCATACTTTAAGTTGCCCTACCCGGGAATCGAAACTGGGACTTCATTTTCCCCGTGTTGGTCCGGGCTCCTTTGAAGAATAGACCATCTGCCATCTTCCTTGCCAGGCAGCTCGTAAAAGGTGAGCATAGGCTTACCATCACTAACACCGTGACATCCGACTAGGTGGTAGAGTTTGGCAGCGACTCACCCGGATTGGTACCACTCCCTTACTTATTCCTGCCACCATAACGTCATGACGTGTTTTGGTTCGGAGGGTAAGGTAGCCGGTAAACTCACTTTTGCTCGAGGCTTAACACCCAGACCTCAGGTTGGCAACGCACCATCACCACCTTTGGTGTCTCTAGGCGGCGTGAATTTCTTATCATCAGGAAATTCGTCTGCTTGTTTGCCTTCCTATAACATAAAAAAAATGTAGTTAAGTTGGTCTGGCCACTAGATCACAGAGGCGGTAGGTAAGAGCTGTGGTACCGCTACGGGTGGATGGTCACACCTCAACCTTATGCTAGAAAACTAGTCCACAAAGGATAGGTAAAACACCAACCTTTTTCAGACTTCTTGTGTATTTCCAATGTGTGTTGCTCGCCCTCTCTTTCTGTGTGTTTGGTGCACATACCTACATATAAGTTTCAAAAAAAGGATCTTCAGGCCCATATCCCCGGACACCTCCGGCAGAGGCACAACCAGGGCACCTACGACTAGCCGAAGACACTAACTCCCACAAATGATAGGTGGCAAGCCTGTCGCACCGCCTCGTTGGTCGAGTGGCTAGCGTACACGCCTAACTACACCGACTAACCGCGAGGTTCGGGTTCGATATCCGAAGGGGGCAGGCATTTGTGTGATGAACATTTAGATGTCTACAAATACGGGTCTGGGTGTTTATTAAATCTATTCTGGTATCTATTTATATATTTCTATGTATTGGTATATTGGACTAACACCCATAATACAAGCATATAATTTGCTTACTTTGGGGTTAGATTCAATTTGTGTAATTTAACTCCAGGGATATTTATGATTCAGTAATGATTGCATTACTAAGCTAGATTCTAGTATCGATACTAAAAAATACATATTTAACATGTACAGTTGCATTAGTACATCATGTATTGAATGTGGTACTAATGTTAAATAAATTCGTATACGGTATTCTAAAACCCGTATCATACCAGACCACACGAGATCAAAACCACCGACGATTTCTTTGGAATCGAGTTACAAGAAACTGAATTAATGATTGCTTTAACAAGTTTTTTCGAACCTTGAATCACTTCTTGTTATATACATAATTTATAAATGCGTTTTAATATTATGCACTCGTTTTATTACCAGCTTATTAATCGTTTATGACTTTATTACCCGAATGTTAAGAGTGATTATTTTTCCTCTCATTTTTGTGATTATTGTTATTTTAATTGTTGTCGCCTCTGTGGTCTAGTAGTTTGGTTGTTGTACTTGACTGTACGAGGTCCCGGGTCCGAATCCCGAGTCGGGGAACAAAATGAAAAATGGGTTTTTCCAATTTTCTAATAAAAAAAAATGTTGCTCAGGATTGGAAATGTGTCCAATTGGCGATAGGCTTGCCACCTATCATATTGTGGGACTCAGTGTCTCCGGCTAGTCGTGGGTGCCCTGGTTGTGCCTCTGCCTACGTCTTCAGGGATATGGGCGTTAAGATGCTTTTTTTTTCAATAGAATATTTGTACCGTTCTTTTTCTGTCAACAAACTTCGGCGACGTTCTATTCAGTTTAGAGAATAGGGTTTTTCTCCAAGTTAATCTGCTTCTCCTGTCACATCTGACTTCCTACCAGGCAGGCAGCAAATTAAAATTAAAATGGGAAAAACCCAATTTTCTTTTTGTTGCCCGACCCGAGATTCGAACCCGGGACCTCAAGCCATCAAGTCTAAGAACTGAACCGCTAGACCACAGAAACAAAAAAAAATCAAATGCTATGTATTTGCCTCAACTTATTAAATTACTTACTTTAAGAGAGATGTAATTTAATAAAATAAAAAAATTACTCTTTTTTGTATTTTATGTACACGCGCGTAAACAGCTTGTACTTGACAAGCTGTTTACGCGCGACTTACATACTTATAAATAGTTACCTACTTAAGACAGTAGTTTCCGTTAACTTTACCATGATTTCGTACATATTTTTGAAAAAGAGTATCCTGAATTGATACTAACTCCGTTTTTCAACTATACATGTCTTTTTTAAAAAGCAGTCCCACTGTTCTGCCGTAAAAATGTAACAGACATACAGACATCCGCAATTTAATTTTATAATCTCTTTTTTTATTTTAGCTGAGCCGATAGACGTTATCCTTTCAACCATGAATATAGAATGAAAATAAGTTTCAAAAAAAGTATTTATTGTGCAAAATTGTCCACGTTTCACGCGTTATTCTATGACAAAGTAAAAAATATTTAAAAATTATCTTCTCGTCCATATCCCCGAAGAGGTAGACATAACCAAGGTACCCACAACTAGCCGAAGACCCACATTGTGTTAGGTTGCAAGCCTATTGCCGACCGGGCACATATCCAATCCCGGGCAATATTACTATTTATTGAAAAAAAAATAACAATTAACTATTCTTTTTTCGTTGCCCGACCCGCGGTCTCGAGTCCGACACTAGACCGCTGGACCTAAGAGGCAATAGGAGAGGGAATAGGTTTATTTTTAAATATAAAATCAAGTAAAGTAAAGTAAGTACCTTATAAAAATATTTAAAAATCAAAACTGAAAAAGTTATTTTACAATAATGGCAAACGCCATTTTTAAACAAAAAGAGAAGATTTTGGTATTAATTCAAAATTATTGTAATATAATATGCATTTTAGTATTTATATAATTAGCGACGTTGACCCATAACAGATGCTTATTTTGGTGTAGGATTCTTTTTGTGTATTTTATTTAAGGATATTTTTATTTATAACGATTTTTATTAGATGAAACAATTTAGATGTGTTATTTTCTTTATTTTTCTCTTTGTCCTATTTAAATTTGTAATCTAGATTTTTTTTTAGTAATTTTTCTAAAATTCTTTTTAATTAATTTTAACAAAACAACATTGAAATTAAAGTTGTTATTGAATTGATTAAAATCTACTAAATCTATAGCTATATATTATACAAGAGAAAGTTGTGTTAGTTACACTATTAAGAACTCAAAAACGGCTGAATCGATTTAGCTTAAAATAAAAGGGGAGGTAGCTAGGAACTAGGAAAAGGACGTAGGATACTACTATTCTACTATTCAACTCCGACGAAATTAGGAAAAATAATATTTTAATTTTTCCCATACTAGTTAAACGAATGTACTGAAGTTTGCCGGAACAGATAGTATGTATATAAAAAAGAGTCCCCATTTCGCGTGGTCATTACATCACGCTTGAATGGATAGAACAATTTTACTAATTACGTTTTTGTTGTATTGGCTATTGTCAAGAGAAGGAACACATGAAGAGAAAAGCGGGTAAATTGCAGGAAAAGTGGTGAAAAGCACGCTTCATGTGTCCATACAGACGTTTGGTAGCTGGTAATCTCAAGCGACACAAAGTTCGCCAAATCGGCTAGTCAAATATAAATTCAGTTCATATACTATTCAGTGTTTTTTTACGATTATGTCTTCGATTTTCTTTTATTTTTTTAATTTTTTCTTAAAGTTTTAGAAAAGAAAATATAACAGTTTTCCTTCAATTTGTTATAAAACCTTGTATGAAGTTGTACGTGGTATTAACGGCTGCATATTTCTCAATTACGAAAGGTTGAATAATGGTTTTCGAATAATAAGTTGGTTTTATTTAGAGTAAGAGTCTTCTTACATTAAAACAAAGAGACTATAATATTTTTATAACAAACTAGCTGTTCCCGCGAACTTCGTTCCGCCCATTAAGTTTGTATGGGAAAAATTAAATTGTTGTTTTCCCAGTTTCCTCACAACTGAACAGAATAAAAAGTATCCTATGTCCTTCTCCCGGTTCTAAGCTACCTTCCCACCAATTTGCAGCCTAATCAGTTCAGCCGTTCTTAAGTTATAAATAGTGTAACTAACACCACTTTCTTTTATATAATTTATAGATTTAAAAAAACGCTGGTATCGATTCTTAATTGATAAGAAAAATGTTATTAACAATTCACAGACTGACAACGTAGTTATTTTGTAATACTAGCTTTTATGCTACGGAACTCTGAAATTGCAAACTTTTTGCGTCTTATTACCACATAGTGATAATAATAAATATAAAGGTGTAATAATAATTGGCTAATGTTTAGTGACATTTAAACAACACTGAGTTATGCTTCACTTAACATTTTGAAGGGCAAAGAATGCATAAAGGTACCTATAGTTTCATATTATGTTATCCAAAAGTTGTCAGTAGGGTCACCATTAACTCCGCGTCCTTCAAAAGCAGAGCATCCACGTTCTATAATCATATCTCACTTATTCTATTTTTTTCCTAACGCAAAGGACAAACTACTGACCCTAAGTATTATGTTAGTGCCGAATGAAGCCAAATTTAATTTTTTTTGTACAAATATTACTGTAATGTTATTATTTTCGAAGTGAACGCGGTTCGTGCTTAAAAGGCGTGGTAAGTTTCGCGGTCATCCAGACTTGTCATGAGACGCAGGCCCGACGAAATATTTCGTCAGTTTGGACAAGCTGTTGCCTGAGGCTTTGCCTATTTTCACAAGAACCCGTTTCGCAAAAGGGATTAAAAGTAGCTTGCCCATATCTATATGTCTTCCAAAAAGGTCAGACAAATCTGTTTAGTCATTGGAGCGTGAAAGAGCAACAAAACATTTCGATATACATACTCACAAACTTTCGCATTTATAATATTAGTAGGGCTAGTAGGATTAGTTAGCTGACATTACTATAGTATTACAGTAATTCTTATCTGAACCCTTACCATGAGTTTACGGCTTGTCCAGTTTATTACACTCGCTACCTATCTCTGTGAATTATTTGTATGAAATCTTTGAACAGCGCCTCTATTGGTAACTAAGAGGAACACATTTTTAGACCAAAAGTGTCACAGATTTCGACACGTAACTTGTCAAACGTAATCTACACTAACTCATGGTAAAGGGTGTGACATGACATGTCTATCGGTTTAAAGTTTCTGCCTAATTTTGAATTAACATGTCGAACAGTTATCTAGGTTTCGTGGTTAATAAGTAAACATTTTTCAACTTCTGGAATACAGAAGGAATTTAAATTAAGACAATTGCATAACTACTCCAAGCAATCGTTAAGGGTATTCAAGAAATGTCAATTTGTACTCAAAGGTCAAAGTTTTTTTTTCTTTGCATTTGGTACACCCAGTAGCAATGTGCAATTTTTTGTAAGCTTGAAAAATAAACAAAATATGGAGTTCCTAATGATGATGAATACCTACATATCTCCTAAAGATGTATATATACCATGTAAGGCAATGGAACGTTCACCATTCAAGTCTGATGTATTAAGCTGTTTACATTTTACCGGTTACATACCTTCCAGACCAAAACACCTGAAGGTGAAAAAAAGCCATGTTAACCCATTTAAAAAATCAAACTTAATTTAATCATGAACACGATACTCAGTGCGCTGAGAATACTGAGATATACCTAACACATTAAGATTTCTTAAAACATAATGTATATTAATCTTCTGTGTAATCTTTGTAAGACATTTTCAAGGATACATTAAATGCATTTAATGAATATTTAACTATAACATGTAATGAAATCTAAGGTTACCATCAAATCAAACAAAATGTAGTACAATTTGTGATTTTTTAGAACTTAAAAAAAGGAATACAATAAGTACATTAGTGAACTTGAATAAGAACAATATCTAGTCAAAAAAGTGTATGAAAAATAATTTAAAATTCAGGAATAAAAAAAAGCATCTTCACGCCCATATCCCCGAAAAGGTAGGCAGAGGCACAACCAGGGCACCCACGACTAGCCGATGATACTAAGTCCCGTAATGTTATAGGTTGTAAGCCTATCGCCAAGCGCACATATCCTATCCCGAGCAACACTTTTTTTATGAGAAAATTGGAAAAACCCAATTTTTTTTTGTTGCCCGACCCGGGATTTGAACCCGGGACCTCATGCAGTCAAGTCAAGCCAACAACTGAACCGCTAGACCACAGAGGCGAAATTCAGGAGACAAAGATAAAAAAATGTTAAAGATTAATTAATTAGAAATATAAAATATTGTCTTCGGAATAGAATATAGATCATCAATTATCTGCCTGGCAGCTCGGAAGAGACGAGCAAAGGCGATGAGGGTCATTTCGAACGAGAAGACTATAGATAGAGTGCAGAGCAGCAACTTGCCCGGGTAGCTCCACCGCCGTACCTATTTGTGCCGCTATAATGACAACGTCATTAACATCACTATACTCTAAGAAAAAGAGACCGGTACACAAAAGAGAGTCAGCAATATTTGAAAATGATATCAGGTCTTTATTAGAACAGTAAACTCTAATAGTATAGTTCCATGGTCTCCAATATCAACAGATTTTGTCAAAATGAATCAAGGTCATATACATCACTTTTATCTATAAATTAATACGTGCTGCTAAATCTTTAGACCCCATTCTACGAAAATTGTGCGTATGCAGGAGCATAAAATTTGGCACAATTATAGTAGTATGTATGAGAAGTGCAGAACTCAAATATTTTTCAATAATAATGCTTATAAAGTACATTAAATCAATAAATAAAACAGTACCCACACTACTATGCGTTTGACACACAAACAAATATATTGATGATAACGATAAAAGATCACAGATGGTGCACTGAAAAGTTTGGAAACAAAGTAGTTGGTCTTAAGAAATGAAGATGGCGTTCTTATCAACAAGATATTAACATTTATTATGGTAGAATTTCGACCAATGGGTAACCACTAGTAAGATTTAATACTTTGTCTATCCGAAACTGATGGTCACAGTATATTATTCAAACGCGATATCGCGTGTCCGCCTACATGACCGCCGTAATTATTGCCCGGGGCTGGCTTCGCGTTAGGACTTCGTACACTATGATTAATTAACAAAATTAAACTCTGAGCTATATTGAATGACCTAGGAGATCAAATACGACTTTAGGATAGGTCATTTATTTATAAACTGGTTTATAACCAATTCCTACATCTATCTACACTTGTAATGAAATTATAAAGTGAATTCTGTATCTGAATTTAGTATAAAACAAAGTCGCTTCCTCTGTCCCTATGCCCCTTTGTATATTTAAATCTTAAAAACTACACAACTGATTTTGATGCGGAATTTTTAATGGATAAAGTGATTGAAGAGAAGAAGATGTATAATTTAAACCCGTACGAAGCAGGGGAGGGCCGCTGGTGAAAATATAAAATGAATTCTGTAAGTTAAAGATATCTGAAAACACACTTAGCAAAACACTTTTTTTGCATCTTTAGTTTGTCTGTCTGTCTGTATCATGACCGGTATTCTCCCCGAATCTGCTGAACCGATCGTAACGAAATTTAAAGTAAATTATCTTCACGCCCATATCCCTGCAGTGGCAGAGACACAACCAGGGCACCCACGACTAGCCGAAGACACTAAGAACGAAATTTGGATGGTAAATACTTTATGTTCTAAGAAATAGTATAGGATACTTTTTGTTTCAGTTAGTAATGGGAGCGTTCAAGTGTTACGTAACGCAATTCGGGGGTGAGGGGGGGGATCTCGTAAAATGTTACGATGCTTTACAAGATCAGGAGGGGGTCTTTCTTACAACACGTTACGTAACATTGTTTTTTTTTTTAAAAAAGATAGTTTATTTGTTTACTAAATGTAAGTTAATATTAATTTTATTTTGCATTATTTTCGTAAAGGCCATTGAAATTATTAAGTTGAGGTATAATTCATTAACGCATTGTCCGATTTTATTAAATATTTTTTTGTTTTGTAGTGCTTTACGAAATTTCCTGTAATTTTTTCAAGTTACAAGTTTTACAGTTTAGAAATTTCAGACGTTATGTCTGTAATGGTACATACTTTTCTTTACGCCAACCCTGCTGCATTGTAGATAGAGGGTATCGAGTGCCAAGCTGCAAGCCGCCGATCAGATTTCTTTGTAATAAAACTCTTTTGAAAGCGCTTTACAGATGATTATTAAAAACTTTTGTATACTTAATACGATTACTTTCATTAAACGTCATCCAAAAAGCATATGACATATCTAAATATATATATATATATATATCTTACCCCAAAGTAAACAAATTGTCGTCAATAGTGCTACTTTCACTTCTTAATAACCAATGAAATATAAATAAATAAATATCTCTGGACAAGTCACATAAACCAAATCTAACCCAAAAGTAAGCAAGTTATATGCTTGTGTTATGGGTGTAATACATACAATTACTTAAATAGATACCAGAATAAATTTAATAAACACCCAGACCCGGAAATGCCGAAATCTAAATGTTCATCACACAAATGTCTGCCCCCGTCGGGAACCGAACCCGAGCCTCGCGGTAAGTCGATGTAGTTAGGCGTATACTTTAGCCACTCAACCAACGAGGTATTTTATGACGATTTGATAATAATAAAAACTCCCTGGTTCCTCCGAGCTTCTTTGCAAAATAGAGTATCTACCTTTCTACCAGGCAGCTCGTAAAAGGCTCAAGATCACTAACACCGTGACATCTTATTAGGTGGTAAAGTCGACTCGCTCGGATTGGTACCACCGCCTTACCTATTCCTGCTGCCATAACGCCAGCGCTTGTCGTTGACGTATTCCGGTTCGAAGGATAAGGTAGCCGGAAAACTTAATTCTGCTCGAGGCCTAATATCCCGCTTCAGGTTGGCAACGCACCATTATATCACCTTTAGCATTTCTAAGCGGCGTGAATTTCTTGCCAATAAGGAAATTCATCTATTTATTTGCCTTCCAATATCATAAAAAAATACTTAAAGATATTACAGATTTGATAATTTGCTAAGCTATATAGACATCGCTTCACCAGACACGGTTTGAAAAAAAAATTTTTTCACAAAAAACAGTCTTATAACAATTGAATATTATAAGATTAAAAAGAATGCAAACTTGTTATGAAGTTTCCATGAAGGTAATTAAATCGAGTGTATTTTTTTTTCATTTCTTTGTATGTTTTTTATGCGGTTACCCGGCTAAATACAAACCGATTTTGATGTTTTTTGGAAAGGTAGGTCATGATTTTGAGATGTCAGATAAATTTTATTATGATAGATTTTTGAATTATGCATATATTTTCTGTTGATGGCATTATTTTCAGTTTAAACGGGACAATCTCGGAATAAGTATCTCTTTACAAAAATATTATCAAATGAGGTCGTATTAAACCGTACTGACGGCTGTACCGTACTGACCTCGTTGGTCGAGTGGCTAGCGTACACGCCTAACTACATCGACCAACCGCGAGGCTCGGGTTCGATCCCCGACGGGGGCAGGCATTTGTGTGATGAACATTTAGATGTCTGCATTTTCCGGGTCTGGGTGTTTATTAAATTTATTCTGGTATATATTTAAGTATTTCTATGTATTAGAATCGTTAACTAACACCCATAACACAAGCATATACTCGTATTTGCTTACTTTGGGGTTAGATTCAATTTGTGTGACTTGTCCAGGGATATTTATTTACATTATTTATTTACTGGGGATTTTTATTTCTTTAAAATTTGTTCAAATCCTAAGTTCGGGAAACTTGACGAATAGAAAATATTTTGAATAAACTTCTTCTCTTCTCGTTTGTTTTATTTTTGGCGAAGTGTATGTACACTAATTTCTTTATAAATACTTCACTTGTGCACTTTGACTAAACAAACTGCGGCCATATTTTCTCACGATGACACCAAAAACCCGTAGGAGAACAGAAGACAGTTGATTAGTTTCAAGTTCCATGACTAAGGACTGTCTCCACCACCAATTCGGTCCGGGTCTGCTAGGTAGAATAGACCACATGCCTATGTGTCTAATAGAATCTAGCCTAGGTAAAATAGGTCTTTACCAATATGATCACTGTTGCTTGAGTGCTTCGCAAAAACTGACCCGGTTAGTGATGACAGATATATATGTTTGTTTGGTTGCTACTTCTACGCACAACTGCTAAAAACATTTTCATGAAATTTGGCACACACATAAAGAGCAATTTTGCACCACCATGAGCACACTCGTTCCTTCACTATCTTATTACTTTAAAAAAAAGTGTGTGTGTGTCAGCTACGACGCACGATTGGAGTTTACTCCTTACGAAATGTATCTTGTAGTACACATTACTCCTACAACAGATTTAGTTATGTTAATTCTTCTTAAATTAGTATCATCGCAGACATTAGAAGTGTGATCCAAATAGTCAGTATTTTGAAAGATAGCGACTCCTCCTGCACGAATACTACGAAGTATCGCGCGGGAGGAGATCCCGAGAATGAGATACGCTGTGCAATGTATTCCATCGCATTCTTTGACACGTTAAATCCTACAGATATATATGTTTGTCTCTTTCTACGTAACGCCTCAACGCCTCGTGTTACACTTGATTTTACTCCTCATAAAATTTCCGTATCGGGCCTTATAACTCAAATCGTTTCTTAATGAGTAAACTCCAAAAACGGAATCCGTCGATTATTCCTGGATCATCTTTTCTTCATGGATTCATGGTCTGGATATGGTCATCAACTCTTTTCGTCTTCACATAAATTGAGTCATTCGTAAATATTTGATAACCTAGGTTACTAAATAAGACTAAGCATAGGTCATTTACTCGGAACTGGTCAAACATGATACAGACTACCTACAGCGACTAACATTAATTTTCCTCATTGAGCTGGTTTTAAAACTTGTATTACTAATTAATACAAGCAGACGATTTCATTTTTAAATTCTAATCTATATAAATTACACGTCACGTCGTTTGTCCGCAATAGACTTCTAAACTACTTAACCGATTTTAATGAAATTGGCATACCGTGTGCAGTTAGATTCAGCTTGAACGACAGGATAGAATCCCTAAAAATCTTCTCTAGACAATAATTAATACACCAAATCCTCACCCTCGCGTCGTTATCCTCATTTCTGAGGACCGTGAATCCCTAGTTGAGGGATGATCTTATATTGCCACCTTGCTTGCCACCTATCACATTGTTTGACTTAGTATCTTCGGCTATTCGTGGGTTGTGCCTCTGCCTACTTCTTCGGGGATATGGGCGTGAATATACTTTTTTTTTATTTACAAGTACGCCGGCCGCATGCGAGATGTTAGGCTTTGCCCAAGTTTGCCGGCTGCCCTACCCTCCAGACCAGAACATGCGACAGCAGGAATTGTTGTTGTGGTAGTACTTCTTAAAAACTGCTTATTTAATTTTAATGAAATTTTCATATATATGTGGCAGGTATGAAAACAGGTAATACCGAAAATATTTTTTTCGGCTATATGCCTAATAACAGATACCTTAGACTGGTTAAAGGTAACCAAGTGTTTATTAAACTGTGTGATTTTTCTTATTTCCTGGAATCGCATCATCAGATCCGGACTTAGTGGCAATGGATCCCCTTAAAAATATACGTTCTTTGAAATAAAAAAAATCATCAAATCATTGAAAAAATCGCGTAACATACATACATAAAAACGTAGACATCAACATACTCTATTTTTAAAGTCGGTTAATTATGGCGTGAAAATCACCTGAAAAATATGAACGTCGACATTCCGCAGGCGATTATGAGAATTTCTTTGAAACTGTAGTTGCGCATACAAACGAGCTTTTAATTGAACGTTAAATGGAACATATCCAGGTGTAGGTGTATCGAGCACGAAGCGCAACCCGGTACCAACCACAGCTTAATACCTGGGACACACGATCGGATAAAAAAATCGTTTTACTGGCTGATAGAACCTTGCTACTTTTATTACTTCTTTAACTATGACGACTTTAATGCTCCTTATTCTTATGTTCTGATTTGGAAGGGTAAAAGAGTAACATTAAAATTATTTTGTCAATTTTAATGACTGCTTTTGGTAGTATAATTATGTCGAGCAATTGCTCGCTACTGTCATGTTACAGGATCGAGGGGTAAAACAGTAACTTTAAATTGTTTATTATTAATATGCAATGCATATTATACAATGCAACTTTTCTAAACAGTACATTTAGTCGTCTTCCCTGCTCCTGACATCGTAAGTGCTCGCTATTATGATGTTCCCGTTTCAAAGGACAAAAGTAAGCTCTACTTAACTGGCTGATACCTAAACCTTACTATAGCAACGCATAGTTTCCATCATGTCTACAGGTGACGTACTTAAGGCCCCATACTTAGTCAGCAAGAATAGTCAATCGCCGCACTCCCTCGTTCCATGATTACTATGAAATATTGCGCTCTAAAGTAAACGTCTTAAGCGACAAATCACTATTTTTGACATTATAAAAGTAATTTGAAAAAAAGTATAAAAACTGAAACACTTACCTTTTAGGAATAATACTTATCTATGTTTATGGTAAATCTGGTGTCGATATTTTCATAATTGAAGTAGACAGTTAGGTTTTGCTTTCAAAAAAGAGTTAACTTTGTGATTTTTTCTATCGAGCAAAATGAAATTAATTGTGTTTTGGAAACACTAGCCTTATAAAGCATATTCATGTTATTGTTGTGTATTTTTGTCACCAAGATCCACTATTGCTTTGTATGAATAAAACATTATACTGCTGACGTATTTCAGCGTACATAGACCCTTAATAAGCGCACATTACTGCGTCCATCTGTTTGTTACTAATCTGATATTTACATGTTTACATGATCAATTACAAACCGATTTTGATGATCAGTTTTTAAAGGTAGCTAAGTAATGATGATTCCGAGGTAGTTCCAAACAAATTTTATCCTGATCCGGCTACTAATTTTTGAGTTATAGTTAATAATACATTTATTTTTCATGCATTACTAAGTATAATTCAAAGCTACTATATGGATGTTGATAAAATTTATGTACTACCGTCTCTGAATCATTTGCTGTCTTTCGAAAAAAGAGTGATCAAATCCCGACGTGGTACCTAATGAAATAGTTGGAGACATCTTTTGCAGCTTTCCTGATCATGGTCATTGGTTTAATGTTTAGCGTATTTTATATTTTCATGTATTTTGGTGTACAACAAAAAGTATTCTATACTGTTTTATTACAGTGAATAATATGGCAGATTTTCACAAAAAAATACCTAGCGAAGGTCACGGTGTTAGTGATATATGAAATAGCGTTTGCATTTTACTCCTTTGGAAGGTAGGCAGTTGCTCTATCCTTGAAACGATTGTGGAAACGGGGAGTAAAGTTAAAATATGAAAATGTTTTAAAATGCTGTGTGTACATAGCTTTATTACACGGCGTTGCTGATATTCCACCACCGCAGCCTTTTTGCAGCTTTACAGTGGTTCTTATTGTAGATTGTCAGGCTAATTTGTAATAGATAGTGCAAAGATTTATTTCTTGCTAGCTGTTTGCCCGCGACTTTGTCTGTGTAGAATAGTTTTTCATTCACACTTTCACCCTCATTATAGTCAATGTAGGTTCTATTTTTGAAAAAAAGTGTGTGTTTGATCTAGGGTCTTTAACTGTTTTTAAATTAAGTTTTATCAAAATTGGTCTACGAAAATGTAACAGACAGTCGGAATTTTACATTTATATGGACTAATATAGACTACCCGTTTCCCCGTGACTTCTTCAGCATAACATAGGTGAACCGTCTTTAGTAAACTTCAATCTGATGTTCATACCTTTATAGTCCTTTGCAGGTTGGGTCCACTGCTCTTCTGGGTTGGTACCACCTCTGTAACTGTTATTGCTGGCGTAGCATCGTGCTCGTCATTGTCGTGTGAGTTTGTGTAGAGTACGACACATAAACTTACACTTAGACTAAGTCACTAGCCATAGAATAACGATCTCGTAATATCTTTACATCTATAGGCGGCGGTTATCTTTGTTCGTTACCCTGTAACATGAAATCTTACATATTCTATTTAACGTTAAAAATGCGAAAGTCGGTACGTCTGTTTACTGCTGCTGGATCAGTATTAAAATTAAGTTGCAAAATTGCAAACTTAAATATAGGTACTTAAATTGCAAGCTAAAGCAAATTCTTGTAAAAAACTTTATAATTGACTTTTAAGTTTGATAATTCTTAAACATAAGATTATGATATACATCTGAAATATTATAAAATGCCGTCTTTTCCATCAATTAATATAACTTTAAAATAAAAAAACGACAGACCACCCCTAAATAGCAATAGTAGATAACTAGATAGAGACAACATGATAAAACTAACGGGTACGAAAGAGACAAAACTTCTAGACACTATGGGTGGTCGTAGATTTTTTGCAATAAACAATAGATTCGAATACGCGTTTGTAACAATTTACATTAGAATTTAGAACTGTTTTAGTGTTGACTTTTAAGATTTCTTTAAAGTTTCTAACAACAATGAAATATTAAAATGTGAAATAGGTCACTGTCATAGTGATGGTAGAGGTCCTTAGCAATACCGTAGGTATATGCTTTGATCTCTATGGTGATTTGGAATTTACTGCTATATACCTATTTTTATCGGATCGGGTAACAAAAAGAAAATTGGATTTTTCCAATTTTGCAATAAAAAAACGTTACTCGCGATTAGAAATGTGCTCGTTTGGCGATAGGTTTGCCACCTATCACATTGTGGGACTTAGTGTCTTCGGCTAGTCGTGGGTGCCTTGGTTGTGCCTCTGCCTAAGTCTTCTGGAAAATGGGCGTAAATGGATGTTAATTAAGGAAACTAAAAATGAACAATTAATGTAGTCGACAATTAATGTCGTTCATAGTGTTAATTTTTTAAAGAAATATGAACATTCTTTACTAGCGTTATTACTAGCATTAAAAGAAATCACAACTGTTTTTGATGTAATTAAACTCTGACCGTCTATAATTAACAAACACGGAGTAAAGTACTCCAAGGTTCAACCCCGTATTATAGTCTCGAATACAATGTGATACAGATTATAATATCGGGTTAATTTTACTTCTACCTTAGTCCATGTTTATTAATAAAATGGCTACATTTTAATGATGTTTCTTTAGAATATGTTGCACAGTTTTCGAGATAAAAATCTGTTGTTAACATATTCTTTTCTTAATAATTTTCTACTAAACCTACTTCGTTTCTAAATAGATATGTTTTCAGTTATTGAATAAGTCTTATTATTGATGTGGAGATATTAGTGAGTTGCCATAAAATTATTTTGTACAGCCATGTTGCAAATGTTGTTTCAATAACAACGAAATTTAAAATACTTGTCCTTTTTGTTGCATAAAATTATTTTGTACAGCCATATTGCAAGTGTTGTTACATTGACAATAAAATTTAAAATAATTGTCCTTTTCGTTTCATAAAAATATTTTGTACAACCATGTTGCAAGTGTTGTTTCAATAACAATAAAATTTAAAGTAATTGTCCTTTTTGTTGCATAAAATTATTTTGTACAGCCATGTTGCCAGTATATTTCAATAACAATAAAATTTAAAACAATTGTCCTTTTCGTTTCATAAAATTATTTTGTACAGCCATGTTTCAAATGTTGTTTCAATAACTACAGATGTACTTAAAGTATACAAAATACTAAATGTATTTTTTAAACAAATAATTGAAAATATTTCTTGCTTTAACTTCTCTTAATTTGTTAATTTGTATTGTATATAATCTTTAGTTACTGGACATTCTGTATATCACGCCTACGGCCAAAGAATTTATGCACAAATTTATCTCTAAAATCTTCATTATGATTTTAAATACTAAAGCTTACATCTATAAACATTATAATTATGAATAAACTTACCAGATACCTTGTCATTCTTATTAATTAAAATTGATTGCATACACAGTACTACTTAGTTAACTTACTGCAAGTGCATTTTTTAAACTTAAAAATAAGTTGTAATAACGTCTAAGAGGTATTGTTAACAAAATCTCTTAAGCAATAAAGCAGGTTATATAAATATAACCTGGATATCTTTATGCCATTAGTCAATGTATTTTGTGTCTACATAAAGAATAAACAATATTAATATTTTCACCCGTGTTGGTCCGGGCTCCTTTGTAGAATAGACCATCTGCCTACCTTGCCAGGCAGCTCGTAAAAGGCGAGCATAGGCTCGCCGTCACTAACACCGTGACTTCTGACTAGGTGGTAGAGTTTAGCAGCGGCTTGCACGGATTGGTACCACCGCCATACCTACTCCTGCCGCCATAACGTCATAACGTGTTCCGGTTCGGAGGGTAAGGTAAACTTACTTTTGCTCGAGGCCTAACATCCCAGCCTTAGGTTGGCAACGCACCATTACCACCTTTGGTGGTCAAGTACAACACCTGTACCGCTAGACCACAGAGTAATTTACTAAATAATGATAACATACGTACTTACAGCCTATTTTACACTATTTAATGAAAACTATCTTATTATTAAAATTAAAACTTATATTATTCTTGAGGTTTGAAAATATTAAAAGTAATTTAATATTTATGCACAAAATTATATTTGCATGCTTACATATTTCCGAAAAGCAGTATATCTAGCATCCTGTTCGCATCCTGAGCGGGATATGGCGTTAAGTGTCTAAGAAACGGGACGTTGCTACCCTATAAGTGCATTTTTAACGATAGTTTTACCACCTATCACATTTCATGATTATAAAAACCTTCGTATAATATTGTTTATACAAAAGAACTCAATAAGAATTCAGTTAACAAACTCAACAACAACTCAGTTGGTTATACGAGTACATGCAACAAACTCAACAACTCGGAGTTAGGTACTTTTTTCTACCTCTTCGGGAATAGAGACGTGAAGATACTCTCCCCTTTTACAATAATTATTGAATAATATTGTTAAAAAGACATAATTCACAAAAAATGTTTTTTTTTACTTTTTACAACAATTAATGTTCTTTTACAATTTTTTACTAAAAACGGGGTTGCCTGGGTTGAATAATAGTCAGATTGGGGATAGGTTGGCCACCTATCATGTTATAGGACTTTGGCAAATCGTCATCCCGTGATACCTCTGCTTACCTGTTCAATGATATAGACGTGAAGACGCTTTTATTACATGTTATTATTTTTTATTTAATACGGTAAAGAACAAAACACATGGCCCTCCTGATGGTAAGAGATAATCATAGCCTATAATATAATATATAGCCTGTAATAGTCTTTTGGTTGAGGTGTTAAGTCAAATGAGAAAGTCTACCGGCTATCCCATCCTCCTGGTCAGTTATGACAACGGGAGTAGGTGAAGCAGTGGATCCCCTGGACAAGTTTCTGCTCGGCCTAAACCAGTGAAATAAATATATCTTTCAAATCTCTTCCATATTCAGTAACGAGCGATTGTGTAACATATCAATAAAAGCTGATGACGTCACGACACAATATGACCCTAAACTTGACTGTCAAGTCAAATACGGGTCTCACACATGAAACACTAAAGGAAAATGTGGGACACCTATATAAGAATTAAGTGAGTTCACAAGTTATAAAGATGTGTCCATAATGGAACAGCCTGTATTTTTTGCCTCCGTGGTCTAGCGGTCCAGGTGTTGGACTTGACTTCATGAGGTCACAGGTTCGATATCCAGGTCAGACAAAAAAAGAAAGTGTTGTTTTTCCAATTTTTATAATAAAAACATGTTGCTCGGGATTCAATCCCTTGTACCTGGTTGCCGGTAGGCTTGCTTGACATTGTGGGACATAGTATGTTCGGCTAGTCGCGGGTGCCCTGTGCCTCTGCCTACCTCCTTAGATATTTGCGTGAAGACACTTTTACTTTACTTTTAAAATTTAACACTTTTCTATTAAAACAATTTAATGAAGAGAACGAAAATGGAAGACAGTTGTGGCCTCGGTACGCGTCTGGGGTATTTTTTTTATTTGAATATTTACGGAAGTTAATTAAATTAATTTTATTTAATTATTTTGTAGTACCTAAAATACCTAGTGTGTACCTAAAGTATTGAATTATTTTTTTGTATAAATGTTTTCGTTGTCTATGTTGTCGGTAAACATTCGAGATAATTGTTTTTGAAAATTAAAGATAAAGTAGTTGAAGAAAACCTTAAACTTTAATAATTATTATAATCAATCAAATGAAGTTAATATACTAAAACTATTTATTACACACTCCACTTTGTGCTTACTTTTGTAGAAGAGAGTGAAATGTTTAATAGTTTATTCTAAAATATATTGTTATCATACTATCACAATGCAGTAGAAGAATAACATCTGTCCTAAAAATACATATCATTTAAAGAGATTATGGACTTATTAAGATGATAATTAGCCGTTTTTAAGCTAAAACATTTAACAATACTACTATTTAAATTATGCGATTCGGCTTTACACTTTTTACTCTTTATATTTTTATTTTTTTAATTTAAGCGATATGATTAATCATGTGTAAAAACTACCCTATATAGATCTTTAAAATGCATGAACAGAATATTTAAAATACATTCGGTTTACCACATTCGCATAATTTAAATAGTAGGTACCTACTACCGTACACTCCTTGCCTTTTACCTTTGCGTGTTTATTTTATAATGGTTCATAAAAAAACCGACTACCTATTAGTTGTTAATATCTTGTCAAATAGAAGTACAGATACTTTTAATTAAAACAAAAAAATAGTTTCTTACTAGCTGATAAATTATTTTTATGATAATTAATAAAGTTAAAAAGTTTTAGGTTATTTATTTCTTTCAAAATGTGTGAAAGTTTATTCAAAGCTCTAAAAAATTGTATGAAAATTAAAATTTTTCAAAAGTTATATAAATTTAATGTAATGTAGCATTATGGAGTCGCCCTAACAGGTAGTAAAGGTTATGATTATTTCAGGCTCGCGCCTAGTCGAGCTGTAGACATCGGCGGGTTAACTCCAACCTCGGTAACTGCCTTTTGTTATGAAACACGCTATCCAAAGCACAAATTAGTATAATAAGCACGCAACTTATGAGGCACATTCTTTACACGCATAGAGAATAGTTCAAAAGTATTCTAAAAATATCCTTATTTATCTCAGTAAAGATTATGATTAAAGTGAAAGGGTTAGCTTTCAATTATTACTCGAAATTTGGCCTTTTGGATACCATTTTTGGCACTTGGTGATATTTATATAATTAATAAAAGTCACTCATACACTTTTACACTAAATAATATCCTGTACTATTTTTTGTGCCCTGTCTAGAGCTATAATATTTGTGTGTTATTTTTAACAAATATGAAATATATAATTCAAAAATCATATATTATTTCAAATCATCCTTTTCAAAGCTAATGTAAAGTTATGTAAGATGAGTAGTTATAGATTTTTTACCTATTTAGGAGTGACTGCGAAGTGGTCAAATTTTTCAACATAATCACGATTATGATTTAAATTTAATTTACTAATCGTTTTATTTCTGATGTATTTAATCTATTATTAAATTTAATTTATTAATTTAATATTTAACAAAAAATCAAATTTAAAGTCACATAAAAAGTGTATTACGAAATTGTGTGTAATAAGCATAATAAGCATAAGATGTGTAGCGTATTACACAAAGCTTCATATTTTTTATTCCAAATTAAAAAAGAATTGGATTAAATTGAAAAAACTTAGTTACCTACAGATTTAAAAAAAAGTGCAACGTATGTCAGACGCTTGGTAGTGTCTTATTTTTAGTATAATACAATCATATCATAATAATTTTTTGCACACCTATACTTACTCATTGAAGTCAAAGTCGGTTGTTGCAATTTTGTTACACTAAAATTATTAAATATTGTACTGCCTCGCTACTAGTAAATAACTTACTTTATTTTATTTTACATTGTATTTTACCACATTATAATGTTTTTTCTATACATTATAATGTGTCTGTAATAATTTTTGTATTACTGTGTAATAAATAAGTATCTCTCTAGCGAATTGATTTTTAAATTGTTATTTTTTTGGATTTTGTCATATCGCTAAAAAAGGTTTAAAAATAGCATACCTCAGTACATAGAGAAATCGTATTTTGTATCGTTATGTACGTGTATGTATCGTTACCTATGTCTTGACTGCATGAGATCCCGGGATTGTTGCCTCTTCCTACCTCTTCGGGGATATGGGCGTGGAGATCCTTTTTTTACCTATGTCTTAATATTGCATTTTAAATATAGTAACTATTTGTAAATTAAATGTTTACATGTCATGTAAAAATATTTTGTATGTATTTGTGTGTAATATTTATATATTGGTGCATTACTTATTTAACTTAAATATATCATTGTGTATTAATAAACCTTTATATGAAAAATGCTAAATCATTAATTTAATACATACTAGCCGTTCCGGTGAACTTTGCTTCACCCGTTCAGTTTAGATGGTTGAAATAATAATAATGAAAAAATAAATATCCGATGTCCGTTTCCTGATTTTAAGCTACTAATGAACAATGTTTTAGCCGAATCGCTTAAGCCGTTCTTGAGTGGAACTAACTCGCCTTTTTTAAAATATATACCAGCTGTTTCGGCGAATTTGTTCAGTTCGTGTGGGAAAAATAAAAATTATTTTCTTAGTTTCCTTGCAATCGAAAAGGATAAAAAGTATCATATGTGCGTCTCCTAGTTCTAAGTTACTTACTTGTTTACTTTCAGACAAATCGGTTGAGCTGTTCTTGAGTTGTAAATAGTGTAACTAACACGGGTTTCTTTAAGATTCAATTAAAGTTAAGTTATTTAAGCGCAATTAACACTGCATTAAATCAATTTTGATTACAGTAAGTAGGTCATCTATCTTCACAAAAATTGAGTATGTTCCTCGACATTCCTTGGATTCCATAACCAGAACAAAGCTTAGCTTTAAGAAGCAAAGCTTGGCAATGGGACTGATTATGACGTAGGCTCTTAAAATTGTTTCAAAAATTATAGGTATTGATTAAGTCGAATATATAACTTCCAATTTTCAAAACAGGTTCAAATTTTTTTTTCATAAAGTTAACAGGTAATACATAATTTATATTTATATATATAAATAGTCGAAATTTATTATTTATAATCAGTAAATCCGTCTGCTTGTTTCTATCTTTCTTTTCAATCTTAGTAGAGTAGTCGTGAGCGCTATGAAAGTTGATGTTTACGGCTTTAGTCATTTGGTTAATTATATCTGGCAATCTTGCACAGTTGACCGTAATGTTTGCACAAAGGATAGGATAAGAAAGGGTAAAGCACTGCACAGTCTGGTAACATCTACTCTTCCACGAGACGCTCAAAGTTGGTCCTGCTTCTCCTAGAAACTTGGACAAAGAAGTATGTATTTGAGCCGATAGCAGCTATTTTATGTTAAATTCCCTGACTATATTTTGACATACATACACCAAGAGAGCCGTGCGCCTGTTCGCTGACCTCTCACATAAAAAAGTTTTATAAGTATATATATCAACACGCCAAGTCTCTTAGCTGGTAGGTAGCTATTGTGGATAGATAAATAATCCTATGCCACTTATCACATTTTGGACGGTATCATCAGTTAGTCGTGGGTATCCTGGTAATACATCTGCCTACTACATCGAGGATGCGGGCGTGACACTTCTATGACGCTTTTTTTTGAATGACTAAATTGTTGCTAATCTTGCGATTTTTTGCAACTTCACCGAGCTTTTTCTACGACGCTTGGAGCATCTTTCTCAAACACTACTTCTTCAGGGCTTGAATTTAATTACTCCAGTTCCAGACTTTAATTAGTCCAGTTTGCTTGGTAACAAAAAAAATGTGAATTGGCACTAGTACATTATATTTTATCTCTAAATACCTCGTTTATATTCGTCAGTAAAATATATTTTTGTAAAGAAAAAAACGTTTAAATAGAAGTGCTTATCAGGCGGCATCTTTGCCATCTTACAAAGAAAAGCGACAAAGGGACCGATAATACTCACCCATTGTAAAATTTACGCCAGTTTGTCAGTAAAGTCTATATTGTTTTATTGTTATTATTATATATTTTCTAGTAAAGTAATAGTACGAAATTTTAGACTTTTATGGTGTTTTATTACCATAATCAACATAGAACAATACAATACTACAATGGAATTATTAAAAAAAAGTCTTATGGTAGGCCACGTTTTAGACGAATTTTTAATCTTTTGTATAAAAACTAACTTTCGCCCTCGAATTCGTTCACGTGATATAGTTAGCTTTCTTTGATGATGATAGCCTTCGTCGGTAAATTGGCTATCGAATACTGAAAGAATTTTTCAAATCGGATCAACACTTCCTTAGCTAAGCGTGTCTTGGTCATCGTATCATGCCTGAACGGGTGGACCAATTTGGCTAATTCCTTCTTTTTTAATAGTTACCGTCGGAAGAAGGTTCTTTTGAAGAAATAAATCGGGAAAGTTGTTAGGAAAATGGAAAAAAACAACGTTATATCCATACAATTTGTTAGTAGTTGTTAAAGTCGAGCGAAACGAAGTTGGCCGAGTCGGCTAGTTAATAATAACAACAATGTTATCATAATGTGGGACAGTATCTTTGATTAGTAATGGGTGCCCTGGTAGTGCTTCTGCCTGCTTCTTCAGGGATCCGACCGTTAAGAAACTTTATTTAATATAAAAATTGGAACATTTTGCATATTGACACTTTATAAAGATAAGACATAGGTATAGAGGGATCATTAAGGTTACACAAAATGTGTCTTCACGCCCATATCCCCGAAGAGGTAGGCAGAGGCACAACCAGGGCACCCACGACTAGCCGAAGGCATTAAGTCCACAATGTACTAGGTGGCAGGCCTATCGCCAACCGGGCACAATCCTGGGCAACGTTGCATTTATTAGATAATTAAAAATATACAATACCTAATTTTTGTTTGTTGCCCGTCCCAAAGATTAAACCCGGGACCTCAAAAAATCAAGCCCGACGCCGGGCCGCCAGACCACACAGGCGATTATTACAAAATGTATTTAGTTTTATGCATAATTTTATTATAATATCTTCGTGACAAATTTCCACTTGGTTATATTTTTTTGTCAAGGTCTAAGTTAAAAGTATCGCACACTAATTTTCTGCTTTTTATCTCTATATAAAAACAATTCCTTGTTTTTTTGGTCATACAATAACATGAAAACGGATCTTTTAATTTGGCTAAATTTTTTTGTACAAAATAAGCAATCTTGTTAACAAGAGAAGTATTAGGAGAATGACAAGGAAGATACAAAAACATTTTTAATTGCCAATATTTCACGTAGTTTACCGGGTCGGCTAGTTGATAAATCATAACACCTGTACTAAGTTAAAGACATAAGTTTCGTGCAAATCACAAACGCACAAATCATACGACAATGCATGTCACTGCAGTGCACATGTTATTATAAAAAACATACTGGCAATAAGTTTTCTATTCACGGATCTATGGCATTCACTATGCTTTCTATAATATTGTCTGTGCAACAGTCGTAGAATAGAACAGCAATATCATTAGAAAGAGAAGGCTGAAGAAGTTCCCACAATGATTACGTTCACCTGAGGTATAGAAGGGATGCTCTTAATTGTAGATTTTATCGATATATCGATGAATGTCTCTTACGATGTAAAGTATCAGCCGGAAGACGTTCGCTGCTGGACATAGGCCTTCCCCAATGAGTGCCACAAGTCACAGTCACCAGCCGCTTGTGTCGAACGGCTTGTGACAATTATATCATAATAATATATTATGATATAATTGTCACAAACCGTTCGACACAATATGATTATGATTATGATATACATAAAAAATATGATTTATTTATTTATTTATTGATATGAATTAGTAATACTGGTGCTCATTGATATAAGTGTAACTTCTGACACCACTTGACTTTTTTTTACACAACAATTAAAAACAAGGTAGCTTTTGTTACCTAGTCTCACTGAGTGGATGAGGTGAAGTTAAACAAAGTGTAAAAATTACTTTGGCACATCCTTTCACTAGACATAGTTCTTTAAATATTTTATAATATTGTTACTATATATTTTTGAAATTAAAAATGTGTTGTCAGGACGTACCTTGTCTGAGGGAAGTAGGTCAAATTTTAATTACGAGTTTTTAATGCTAGAATCTCGTTCGATCATCGATATGCAAATTCCACATCACTATGCTGAATGCACCTTGGCAGCTAAGGGAAATGGTTTTTTTAATCACATCAAGCATCACAATAAATCATCCCTTTATTTTCTCACTGCTACATATTCGCGCATTTGGCTTTGTCTGTTTAGATTTTAGGGCAAGGGGTTTCGAAAGCCGGCAGATGAGCTTTCAAAGAATTGGTGCTAACGACTTTCTGCATTATGTTCTATTATTAATTTTTCCTCGTGTAATGAAACTTATTACTCAGAATCACTTAACTAAAACATGCTACAAAATAGATTTTGCTCGATTCGAATTGAATTTATGTACTAACAAATTGTAAAAGAGCTATTTTTTTTTCAATCCAAACAGGTTAGAAATTCGATGAAGAAGTTTTGTTTGCATGTTTGTTACGCAATTACTCGACCGATAACGAACAGATTTTATACAATATTTTATAGATGGTAAATAAGACAAGTAAATATCTTCATGCCCACGAAGAGGTTGGTAGAGGCACAACCAGAGCATACACGACTAGCCAAAGACGTTGATGCTTTTGGTTTAAAAAATAACCTTTAGATTTTGATGGGTATTTTTAACAGACAGTTTATTTGGTTATCCGTAACCGAGGCGGTCAATTTTTTTATCTGGATCCGATTAGTAAAAAAACTAGTTTAGTTATACCTGATTAACTACTTACAAGAAACTACTTACAACAAATTATGGCCTACCTTTCGTAATAAGGATGGTCAAATCGTGAAGTGGTAGGTAAAACTAATTCAGTTTTCATTATTTTTATAACGTACTAGCTGACCCAGTGAAATTCGCAAAGCTTGAATTTACTAACAGTTTAGATATGGGAATAAATAAAGTATTGTTTTTCCTGCTTCTCCTGCAATTTACCCTATTTTTTGAACAATCTACTAACCATAATCGACACAACAAAAAAGTTCAAAATTGGTCCATCCATTTAGGTGTGATATGCTGACCACGAGAATGGGGATTCATTTTCTTAAATATAGATATAAGACAAATCAGCTTTTTGAAGCCGTATTTTAAGTAATGTGGTTAATAAGTTGATTACGATACTTATATGTGTATGTTTATGTCTATTGGTCTATTTAACTTATAATGTTATTACAAGTTATATATGGTAGTATCTTATATAAACACTAGCGGCCCGCCCCGGCTTTGCAAAGCTGTAACATATGTATACTTATCAACCTTCCTCATTAATCACTTTATCTATTAAAAAACGCATCAAAATCCGTTGCGAAATTTTAAAGATTTAAGCATACAAAGTGAACCCGAAATTAAAATTTTATACACTATCTTCAAAAATTAAAAGACGAATGTGTTGATATGCGTAAAACTTGAAAACGGCTAGATCGATTTTGCAAGTTTATAAATATTAGAGTTAATTCTGAATATGGTTCGGATATATTAAAAGGAAATTGCAATGAAAATGGAAAAAAAAACTATATATACTTAGATATTTACTCTGTGAATTATTATTATCTATCAATGTCCGGTAGTACAAAGTTCACCGGGTTCGCCAGTTGTAAGTAACAATATTTAACTTAACGTGTTTCATTTAAAAATTAAGATAATGAGAGGTCTTACAACAATAAAATTCTTAGTTAATATTTAAAACCCATTGTCCTTTGAAGGCTTAGAAACAAAATTGTTTGATTGTTTTGGCAGCTATGCTGAACAATCTCCGGTGTAAATGTTTTTGAACAATAGCTAGCTCAGGTAAGAACGAAGTATAATCAGCGTAAAGAAATTTGAATGGAAAATCTCTTTCAAAAGTTAACATTATGTTTTTAACTGAGACAAATATCAGTGAAGGGTTAAATACTTTTAGCGTTTTATAACAAAACTAGCTGCTACCCGCAGCGCTGCCCGGTTAATGATCTTACTGTAATATTTCGGGATAAAAACTATTCTGTGTCAATCTAAGTTACCCTGTATATGTGTGCCAAATTTCATGAAAATTGGTTCTGCAGTTTTTGCGTGGAGGAGTAACAAACAAACAAACATATAAACATTCGCATTTATTCGCAATATTAATTAATACGATTATTTTGAAGTAGGTGACTTCGTCAGAGTAATATTTTTAGGGTGGAATTGATTTTTGAAAAAAAAAGGCAATTTTTAAACTCGAATCTTAAACAGTAGGTTTGCCTGAAAATCACTTAAATCGATAAAGTTGTTTAGCCGTAAAAGTGTAACAGACGGACATACCCTCACATTTGTAATAAATATTACCGTCAAACTTTTTGCCCCGTGACTTCGTAAGCGTAGAAAAACTATTTCATATGAACTTTAATCCTCTGATGATGTTACTTTTTGTACGTATGTTACACATTACGTGCTCGCCATTATGTTGATCCGTATATAAGGATAGGGTAGACAGAAAATTTGCACGTATAACTAACGTCCGCGTTCAGAAACTAATTATATTCTAGTCAGTCACTGAGCCGACATTTTCTATACAAAATAGTGATTTAACGACGTCTCTGAGTGAGTGTTAAGACACCACTTGTCGTCGTTCTCGTTTGAGCAAAGTGGTAAGCCTATCTTAACGGCCCAGAAATATCGAAGCACCAGTAACGTTTATAGTATATGCAGTTGTCTGTTAACATAATGAGAGCTGTAAGATTGTTCGATATTTTATAACAAATACGAGTACTTACATATTTATAATTTGTTGCCGAAGGGGAATACTAAAAACATGTTGTCTAGTTATAAACATATTATGTCACCACACTATATTACTACACGTTTATAGTTTTCTGAGTTATTTCAGTTTAATTAGTTTTTAATAGCGCTTTTTATGTTTTTTGAGTCACATTAGTCTAAGTCTAATCGCTTGCTCGTTCCAAGACTAAGTTTTACCTTACCTTAGGTATTCCTGCCACTATAACGTCAATGGTTGCTGTTGACGTGTTCCGGTTCGAAGATTGAAGTAGCCGGTAAACTTACTATTTCTCGAGGCTTAACGTTTCAGCCTCAAGTTGGCAATGCACCATTATTACCTTCGTTGTCTCTAGGCAGCGTGACTTTCTTACCACCGGGAAATGCGTTTACTTATTTACCTTCAATTATCTTAAACAGTGAATTTAAATCTTTGTTAGAAATTATTACAAAACTTTGCCGATGGACCTAAATAATAAGCTTCCTTTAAGACATTTTCCTTGCTAACCTCACCGACCGACCGTTTTGATTTCCACTTGGGTTTGATTTCCAAAGAGGGCAGACACTTATGTGATGAATATTTAGATATATACACTTCTGGGCCTGGGTTTATTATATTTAGTTAGGTATCTGTTGAAGCATAACATAAACAGTATTTGCTTACTTCGCAAAGATTAGACTCCATTTCTGTAATTTGTTTTATTTGTTTTTTTTTCTTTAGAAATTGTGACAATAACCCAAACTTTCGAGCCGGAAATAGATACAGCCAGTTTGACGGTGTCCTTAAACCTGTAACCTGAACAAAAACATGATATCCTTGACCTGTCCCACTTGCGAAACCAGAAACCTGTCGCAGGGTCAAACCAAGAAAGGTGTAATTCTTGTATTATTACCACTATTCTATAGATATTACCATCACAATAGAGTGACCCCTGCGTCTCCGTAGAAATAAATGCTTTTTCAATTACGCCCCATCCAAATGTATTGTTGGCAATTTGGATTGATTTACATCCTTTTTTGTGACGAATTTCAAAAGTATCAATTACTATTCTCTAAAGTTTACTTCAAGCACAAGCCGCAATTTGGGGAAAATTTAAAGACAAAAAAGCTAAGCGCTTTTGGCTTAATTGTTTTTTTATATTACCTTCCTATTTAGTACTCTCAGAGTCTAGGTCGGACTTCATTGCATGAGGTTTTAGATTCGATTAAGGAAACAAAAACAAGATGTGTTTTGATTATTGCATTTTTTAATAAAAACAACGTTTGCCGGGATTGGATAAGTGCACGGTTGGCAATAGGTTTGCCACCTATCACATTGTGAAGTTTTCTGTCAGTGAAGATCTTTTAATCACTAATTAAGGCCAGATTCCTATATCCAAGAAACGAGTCGTTTTGATAACGAATGGTGGCTTTTTGTATGAAGACTTAAAATCTAACAACAGTTGTACGTTTTTTATTGTTAACTCGAAACATTATGCACAACTATGAGCAACGCTTCGTTATTTTTATGCCAACTACCTATGGTTATATTAACGGTTTACGGTTCGTTAATTATAGAAACCAGGCTTAAGTCGACATTTTATACAAAATTTCTTGATGACAGATTAAATGTTGACTATCGTCTCTGAGTGAGGACGTTAGTGTCTTCGAAACCGCTGGCGTGAATTTACTTATTTTGTTATTTATCTACACTCGAAACCGACAATTTATGACTGCAATCTGAGCCAAAAATAAACCTTTAGCCTTTTCAATTTTGTACAGAAAATGTTCAATTAATGACTGATCAAAAGAAAATTTTCCTTCCTGAGTGCGGACGCAACTCTGCTATACATCTATGTACTGGCTGTTTCCGTAGCGTTGTCCGCGTGGTTAATGGTCACACAGGATCCATTTTTCGGAATAAATACTATCCTATTTGTTAATCTAAGTTACCCTCTATGTATATGTCAAATTTCATGAAAATCGGTTAAGCAGTTTTTCGTAAAAGTGTAACATACAAACCAACATAAAAACTTTCGCATGTTTAATATTAGTACGATATGATTTCACTCTTATTAGGTTTTAAAATATATCTTACTAACTGTTAAAGCACGACTTCGTTAGCATGTAATAGTTATGATTTCATACAAACATTATTTCTTCATTATTTCTTTCAGGTTTAGATACTTCTGAAAACAGTTAACCTATATTTGACTATCTTTGACTTTATACATATTAACTTGAACTTTCATCAAATCTATACTGACTGCCACATTTATATTATTAGCATGAATATGGATAAACAATTAAAAAAAATGACAAACAGAAATGGGGAGTACGGTACACGATATTTTATTGTTTTTAATAGACAATGCATGAATTTTAACTCCGAACTGAGAAAGAGGGGTATTATAAGTCTGACATGAATGTATATTTGTGTGTCCATCTGTGGCATCATAACTTTTGAACGAATGGACCGATTTCTGACTGACTTAAGTATGTAATAATTTAAGTAAGCGTTATAAATAATATGGTGTCAAGAGTCTCCGAAACTGGCGTATTTGTATGAAAGGGGCAATGAATGTGAAGGAAGCCAAGCAGGTCTGCCAGGATCGTGAGGTTTGGCACTCGTTACTCTCTGCCTACGGCGTAAGGGACTTGGTGTGTAGATATGTATGTATGTATAAATAGTAAAAAAACTGTATACCTGTTTTTCTCTTACTTAGTAATTATATTTAATTTTTTTTATTATTATTTAAACATGAACGATTTGTGATTTAATAGATTTGGAATTTAAATATCTGTTCGTCGCATTTTTTTTAAGTTTCACCCGGTTTTGTTTGAGTCCTTTTGTGGTGTTGACTTTATGAGATCCCGAGTTTGATTCCCAGGTCGGGCATCTCAAAATGTGTTTTATCAATTTTGTAATCAAAACAAAGTTGCCCGGGAAAAGATAAGCACCAGTTTGCAGATAAGTGTACCATATTATGGGTCTCAATAGTACATATGGCTAGCTGTACCTGTTTACACCTCTACCTACCTCTTCAGGAATATGGGTGTGAAGATATTTTTTATCTTATTTATAAAAATCCCTTGTCGCGGTGTCTAGTAAAAACTATGAATTCCATAATTTTCTATATTGTAACGTAAACTATTCTCGAAGTTGCAAATAAGCATATACCTTTAAGTGTTAGATTAAAATACAGGTTACGTATAAATACCAATTTCATTAAAATAATATAACTATAGTACAATCAATCCTACTAGCTGCTGATAGAAGATTCAGAATGTTGCATTTGTCACAATCACCGTGACTAAAAGTACCTAGGTGGTAGAATTTGCAATTGACCGAATTAGTATCACCTCACACATTACATTACCTTAGCGCTCGTCACTATCATGACCCGGATTCCCGGTATGATTACAATTTGCAAAGTCGGGCTTAGTTGTTAAAATTCTAAAGTTTATTTATTTTATCTTTAGAAAGCGTTACAACATCCGTTGTAATATTTAGAGATGTGTACATATCACACAAACCGTCTAATGGTAATAACCGCTTTGCAATAAAGCATCACGTCTGAAGATCACAAAATTCCATAGAATTCGTAGGCGAGCAGCCGAAATGCAACGCGTTGGGCGCCTAGTGCGATACGCATTTTTTTTAATATTATTAAAACTAAAATTCCTAGAACGTCTAAACAAATTTCCATCTTATTTCCAAAGTAGAAGAATCATATTACTATGAATGTTGTCATTTAAAGAAAAAATCCAAGTTAATCGTCTTTAATTTTGTAATGATCAAATTTAAACTCTAATTCTTAAGAAATTGAGTCTATTTTTGTGTGAGTGCTAGAGACGTCCTTGTTCCAAAGTAATAATAATGATGCATTTTTTGTAATCCAAGATGTCCGTGTGGATGCACCAAAGATGCGTGCTTGTGTGCACGTCTAGGCGTGTAGCAGCTGTGCCTATTATTTCGGCTGTGTGCGTATGTAGCGCGATTAAGTAATTTTGATTTTTTACGAAAGTCATTAACATTTTCACCAGTGATGTGATGGTAAAAGAGTTAATAATTCATTTGTTTTAGATCTCTGAAAAAATATAAGATTTTGAATAAATTACTTGGATTGATCTTTCGCAATTAAGGTTATTTTTAACAATTTGTCTGTTTTTCTCTTAGCAGGTTTAATTGTAATGATATAAGAATAAAACATATTCTTAACTTCTTAAGTATTGCATAAGCTCCCAATTAATTGTTGTTGCTTCATTCAGCTTGTATACTTAAAACCATGAATAATAGTAGGTATTTGGTTTACTGATTACAAGTACATTCACACACACATTCATACATACGTATATACTCACATACATACACCCACATACGTACATACAAAAATACATCCATACATACATACATACATGCATACATAGATACATCTGAGGTAGGCAGAGAGTATCGAGTGCCAAGTGTCATAGTAATATTCTATGCAAAAACCAAAGCAAGGATGAAAAAAGGAAATATCATGAAATGTTCACATAAATGCAGCCCCTTTGTACTAGCGATATATTTAATATATAATAATAATAAATTTAATGCTTAAATAACTTTAACATACCGTAACTAAACAGACCTGAAATATCGAAAATTTTGCAAATCAATTAACTATCCATTACTATTTCCCTATGTCCTATGGTTGCGTGTAGTAGTCTCAAGTATAGATAATATAATAGTTTACTGGCACGACATTTCCAAGTTATTTTCGATAACAATAAACTCGACCTAATTCAACAAGAATTCGTTAAAGTTTTAGTTATTTTCTTCATAATTTGTTTAGAAATCATTTTGCTATTTTGTCACAGACGCACTGAGAATATTCAGCAAAAGCAACTCATTGGGCTTGTCGCTTTTCAAAATTAATAGTAACACTATAACGTATAAAATACACAATGCAATCTAACGCACATAATAATACACATTACAACTTAATTTTATATTGTACATATGTTAAATTAGATTGCAATGTGTATTTTTTTTAGATAAAAAAGTTACATTACAAATTGAAGGGCGAGATTGAAGCAGTTATTTCCAATCTCATTCCTCTTCGAAACACACTGATATTTTATAATAGCCCTTCTTACATAGTTTTGTTTAAATGCAATATTCAATAATACAATATTTTTCAATTAGTTTTATCCTTGATTGTGTATTAAGATGATAAAGTAAATTACGTGTTACGTTGTTTTTCCGCGATGAACTTCCAAACTGCTGAACCGATTCAATCAAATTTACACACCGTTTTGCAGTCTGACCTAACTTGAAAGATAGGATAGCTTCATCTTAATTTATAGTGGACGAAGCCGCGGATAAAAATGAGTTGTTATAAAAGTATTTATAAACATTCTACGTGGAGTAATGGTTTGGTAGTGGATTCGAATTAACCGCTTAAACTAAAGCGTCACCACAAACTTAAAAAAATAGAATACATCAAAATATAAATTGCTGATGCCTGAAATTAGGTGAATAATTATTTCTCTGCAGCGACAATAGTTGCGTGATAAGTTGAAATTCACGTAGTCGTCGCCGCAGCTGACGATGTTACCATAGCGCTACCATTTTTATTTTCCCGGTAATTATGCAAAGTATGCCACCCATTCCGCAAAGTCACGATTAAGCTACTGCTATGTATTTTTATTAACAAAAGAAAGGAAAATCGATTCTGCCGTGACACCTTAATGATATCAAAATAAACACTATTAGTCGTATTAACATTAGTTCGTTGGTACCTATCTGTTTTATTAAAAACGAAACATACATAAATATAATGTAATTTTTTTATTTAATTTATATCGTACCGGTTGCATATACAACAAAAGGGAAGAAAGTATAGTTTGATTTAAGTATTAATTTTTTTATGATTTGCTATCTTTTTCAAATGCTCTAAAGTGAGCATTTGTAAAAGATAAAAAATATAATCCTATAAATTCAAAGAAATAAAAATCCGGGATGTTAATATGTGTATAGTAAAAAAAATACTTTGAAACTTTTAAATGTATATTGTAAGTCAAGTGTCAAGTGAAAGAATTTTTAAAAAATTAGGACACTGGGCAAAAAATACTTTAATAAATTGTATTAAATGTTAAGACAAGCGCTTCCTTGCAACAGAATTCGACAGAAGTTTGAATATAAAAAAGAAAATTGTTTTACTGTATTTACATACGGTGACCACTAGGGCCAACTTCGGCAAAGTATAGAGTATTACATTAAAAAATCAGACGAAATCAAATTATCTTTACGCCCATATCCCCGAAAATGTAGGCAGAGCCACTATCAAGGTACCCACGACTAGCCGAAGATTTTAAGTCCCACAATGTGATAGGTGGCAAGCCTATCGCCAACTGGTAACATACTCAATCCCGGTCACCTTTTTTTATTAGATAAAACCAAATTTTTATTTTTTTACGAAAAAAAAAAACAACGCTTGTACAAAGTCATAGGACATAGCTATATAACCGCAATGTCGTATTTATATACGAAACTTCAAGTGAAAGAATTTTTAAAAAATTAGGACACTGGGCAAAAAATACTTTAATAAATTGTATTAAATGTTAAGACAAGCGCTTCCTTGCAACAGAATTCGACAGAAGTTTGAATATAAAAAAGAAAATTGTTTTACTGTATTTACATACGGTGACCACTAGGGCCAACTTCGGCACAGTATAGAGTATTACATTAAAAAATCAGACGAAATCAAATTATCTTTACGCCCATATCCCCGAAAATGTAGGCAGAGCCACTATCAAGGTACCCACGACTAGCCGAAGATTTTAAGTCCCACAATGTGATAGGTGGCAAGCCTATCGCCAACTGGTAACATACTCAATCCCGGTCACCTTTTTTTATTAGATAAAACCAAATTTTTATTTTTTTACGAAATAAAAAAACAACGCTTGTACAAAGTCATAGGACATAGCTATATAACCGCAATGTCGTATTTATATACGAAACTTCAAAACAAATTTTTGAATACAGTCACAAAAAATAATTCAAATATCAAGATTGAGCATCCTGATAGCTATTAGAAAACTACATTTTTTGCATTGTGTTCCTTTAGCGAAGCAACTCTCGTGAACATGTGGACCGCTACGTTGCTAGATCAAATACACCATCCTGCCAACTCGGCATTGTAGTTCCTATATCAATACTTCCCAGAAAAAATCCTTGAATACAACCATCTCACTTTAATCTTTGTTAAAAGTCCCGTCTGAGGGAGATAGAGCTATCTAACATGTAATTGGTTTTGAAATGAATAGAAATAGACAATGCTTTTTGTACTTTTGCAGAATTTGCTTTAAGAGAGATCTTGATTTAAATTAAAATTTACGATTAACTAAAATTCTACCAGATAAAGTAGTAGTCTAATCTAATTCCACATAAACCGCTTGTGTTTTTACTTATCTTAAATATTTATACAACACTAGCGGCCCGGTACGTGCTTCGCTACGTACCTATATGACCGCAAAAATTACATAACACAACAAAATAAAAAAAAAAACTGAAAAAAGTTGTAGTTTGACTTATAAATCCCCATTAACAAAATGATCCGCCATTTATTAAATTCTATTGTCACAAAAATGTGATAAATGAAGAACCGCTGTACCGATTTTATGCAAACTTCACATACGGCCAATATTAATAATCAATCCTAATCCAAAACTTGCATTCCAAGATTGATATTTTGATCTATTTTTATGTCATCGCTTGTTAGTTATTTAGGTATTGTATTGTTAATTAGGTATAGGATAGGCCGGCGGATACGCAGCTATCTAGATTGCTTGAAATCCATCTTTAGAGATACATTATTAACATTGGCCGATAAACCATGTCCTAAATAGTCCGAACAAAGCCTAAATTTTAGTTTGGATAGGTGAGCCCGTTATTGAGTTATAAAATTACAACGAAAAATGGCATTGGTTTATATATATAGACTAGCTGACCTAGCAAACTTCGTATCGCTTGACATTAATGCTTCGACAGTAGCGCAATCTGTCGGAAACGACGTGAAACATTCCGAAATCAACTACTACTTATTATTAAAAAATTAATTAAAAAAAAACATTTTCCAGTGGAAAAAATTGTGAATCTAAACTATTCTCGAATTCTCTAGAACACATACAAAAAGTTTCATCGACATCGTCCAGTCGTCTAGAAGGAGTTCAGTGACATACACACTCACAGAAGAATTATATATAGTAAGATAGACTAGCTGACCCATCAAACTATGTATCGTTTGACATTAATGCTTCGATAGTAGCGCAGTCTGCGGGACCCAATGTAAAACATTCTAAAATCAACACCTACTTATTATTAAAAAATAATTAAAAAACATTTCCATATACATATATATAAAGATATGTAGTAGAAACTATCCATTGGTTAAACTATGGATTGACTAGTCTAGACAGAATGCGTAACATAAACATAAGTAGTTATATGTGAGAGGTCAGCGTATGAGCACCTGATTCCTGATGGTGAGAGACAACCGTGGCGTCAAGATACCATAGATGTTACAGGTGCGTCGCTATCCTGAGGCTGGAATGTTAGGCTTATTGCGCAAGTCTACTATCTGCGAACCGAAATATGTCTCAGTTAATATGACGGCAGGAAGTTGGATCCGTGCAAAATGTGGCACAGCTCTCTGCCATGAGTAGCCTTGTTGGCAATCCTAGTAATATCATATATGCGAAAGTTTGTGTGTTTGTTTGTAACACCTTCACGCAAAAACTGCTAAACCGATGTTCAAGATTTTTGGCACACACAGAGAGAGTAACTTGGATTAACACATAGGATAGTTTTTATCCTGAAAAAATGTTCCTGTGGGACCATTAACCACTCGGGCAACGCCGCGGGCAAGAGCTTGTGACCTATATGTTAACTAGTGCTCGTCCCTAACGACTTGCCTGGCAGATAGACCAATGGTCAATCAGGGGAACAAGACCAACACGGTGCTATAACATATTATAACTCAATGCCTTTACATCTCAACGACGTCGACATCTTGAAGATATTTAAAGATGTTTTTTGCGAATTTTGATTTAAGTATCGTTTCGAATAACATTTTATGTTAAAAAAAATTATCATAATTTATCAGTTAAGGTAGGGAAAGTTACAATCAAGACACCCATGATGTATAAAGGGTTTATTTCTTTAATTTCTTGTGTATTGTAAAATATGAATAAAAAAAACCGCCTTACCTATTCCTACCGCCATGGCATGAATGCTTGCCGTTGATGTGTTCCGGTTCGGAGGATAAGGTAGCCGGTAATCTTAATTTTGTTTGAGGCCTAACATTCCGGCCTCAGGTTGGCAATGCACCATTACCACCTTTGGTGTCTCTAGGCGGCGTAAATTTCTTACCATCAGGTAGTCCATCTGCTTGTTTGCCTTAACATCATGAAAAAACGTATCCAATGCTAATGCGGAGGAAAGAATAAGCTAGGACCGTCTTTAGAAGTTGTCACAATTGGCACTCAACATTGTCTGCTTAAGCCGCAGGGGACTTGATGGGAGGATATGTATCAGTAAAACTCGTAATCGATGTCATAATTTTCGTTTTGCAGTCTAATTCATGTTTAACAATGAAGTGTTCCAAGCTTCAGCTTCAAGAGCGAACAAAACCGGAAGTGAAACCACCCACAGATGAAAAACCGCTGCGATATTGTCAAAAGCGAATGGTGAATCCAGAGCACGAAGAAAGTTCCAGATGGACTGATGTGCTTGACAGGTAAAAAATTGTTATTATTTGGGAATATGTTTATATGTTATATAATTAATCACGCTTTGACGCTTCACCACTAGTAACGAGATTTAGATTCACAGTGGTAATATTAGATTTACAGTGGTAAGATTAGATTTACTGTGGTAAGATTAGATTTACTGTGGTAAGATTAGATTTACGGTGGTAAGATTAGATTTACTGTGGTAAGATTAGATTTACTGTGGTAAGATTAGATTTACTGTGGTAAGATTAGATTTACGGTGGTAAGATTAGATTTACTGTGGTAAGATTAGATTTACTATGACGATATTAGATTTACGGTGGTAAGACTAAATTTACTGTGGTCAGATTAGATTTACTGTGGTAAGATTAGATTTACTGTGGTAGATTTTCATTTACTGCGATTTCGCAGTCTGGTGTCGGACTTGACTTCTAGAGGTCCCAGATTCGATCCCCGGGTCGGGCAACATAATTGGATATAATATGCTGTCGTTAGGCTTCCCACCTTTGTCATTGTGGACAGAGTATCGTTGGATTGTCGTGGGTGTCTTGGTTTAAGATATTTTTAATTCATCAACGGCTTTCCTTGGGAGAAAACATAACAGTTATTTTCTTCGTCTGCATTCTGGTATTTAAGTATTTCTTTGTATTACTTTCCGGAATATTCATTAAAAGTATCTTCACGCCCATATCCCCGAAGAGGTAGGTACTTGTATGTACCATTTAAAGATGTATCAAACTAGCACAAACACTGCTGGATAACATTAGAAGTTTTTTAAGTTATGAAAGTCTAAACTTCTTATCGTCGGCACTTAGTAGAATTCTTCTCTAGGTACGATATATTAATACAAGTACAAATGATATTTATTTGCGTCTGGAATTTTTTGGAGTTTATATTACCAACTTCCGCTTTCACCATCATATCAGCTCCATCATATCATAAAATTTCTATCTCATTAAACACACGAGTAAATGCCAAATCCAGCTCAAAATTTAGCTTCAAATTTCCACCTGGACAAACGTACTTAAACTTACTTAATCATATTTAACCCTTCTCACAATTTGTGTTGCTTGCAACTAAGATCAAATGAATATTTAAAAAAGTAAAAAAAAAGTATCTTCATGCCCAAATCCCCGAAGTGGTAGGCAGAGGCACAACCAGGGCACCCACGACTAGCTGAAGACACTAAGTCCCACAATGTGATAGGTGACAAGCCTATCGCCAACCGGGCACATTTCCAATCCAGACCAACATTTTTTTTAATTAGAAAATTGGAAAAATCTAATTTTCTAATTTTGGTGGGCCGACCCGGGATTCGAACCCGGGACCTCATGCAGTCAAGTCCAATACCCGGACCGCTAGCTTTTTTATTGGGTTCGGCCACAGGCAAAAGTTAATCTAACTTTTAGTTCATCTAATTGATTTTTTATAGCAAAAAGTTCTTTAATAAATGCAAATTTTATAGTTCTATTTATAAGAGAGCTTATGAGTAGTATTTTTTAATAATGCCCCAGCTAACCTATGCGTGCCTTTTTAGACATATTATGGTCTATTCTATTCGGGAAACCCTTTGGGAACTTTAACGAATACTCAAGATTTCAGACTAGAATACAACCGTCGCCAGTAATGTTATATTAACAATAGGTAAGGTTGTACCAGCCTGACCCCTCATTCAGACATACATTAAACTTTGATACTTTTCACCCAGTTATTATAAAAAAGTATCTTCATGCCCATATCCCCGAAGAGGGAGGTAGAGGCACAATAGTATTAGATAATAAAGTGAATCAAAACAAACAACTGTGAAGTGAGCATGTTTCGTAATACAAAATAAAAACATCGCATGCAATGCACAGCATGGGTGAACGTGTCGGTATCTTTTATACCAGTCATATATTTTTCAAAGACAAAGCATTTCAATAGTTTAAAGTTGAAAAGAACTTTGTGTAAGTAGTTTGTACATGAACAGTTTGAAAATATTTAAAAGAGTTTAGTGTTTTGTGTGGCAGACAGGATTCGAACCTTCACACTTTTGTCTCAAGCCGTAAAATGCACTATTTGATCTACTGAGAATTCAACAACCGGGGGAACATTTCTAATTCATTTCTCATTATTCACGTCGGTAGTTAATACAGCTAAGCAGTTGTGTGTAATATTAAAATAGTTCATCGTTACAGAAGAAATTCACATTTTCCAAAAGCCTTCAACCTTCGTTTCTTTTAAGGTATTTGAACTTTAGCACTTGCTCTGTGCTTAGGATAAAAAAATACAGGATTTGAACCTGAACCCTTTCGTCTCAAGCCAACGAATGCTCTAAGATTTGGTATGCACACAGGACAAGTGCTAAAATTAAAATGTCTTGAGATGTTACGCAATTTCCAATTTTTTTGTAAAACTTAAACTTCGATTTTTGCAGATGCTGTTACAATGAAGATAAAATATCTTCTAGTGATCATTTCGAGCAGAATCAAGATGATTTATGTCTAACAGTTCAAAATCTCCAATTTACTGGCAACATTCAGGAAAGGAAAAGACCAAGGACTTGCTTTAAGTATCGAACGCCTCATGGGAATAAACACAGAATGTTCGTCAAAGAAGTTATTGATGAATTTGAACAGATTGAAATGGGACGCGTGTCTGAACTTTCTACTTACTATTACGATGATTACACTAAATATTATCTCACTCAATCCAGACAATCTTCACGAGAATCAAGCGTTATCTTATTTGACCAACAAGATAAAGAGAATAAGGGGACTCAAGCAGACATATCACGTTCAAAAGATATGAAAAAGAAAGATAAAACTGATGCGATTACGAAAAGTAAAAAAGAGAAACCTAAAAATAAAATAAAAGAGGAAAATAATGAATTTCAAGAAAAAAATATAGATGATAGCCTGAAAATTAGTTTTCACAAATATGGAAAACGAAAAAGTCTGACCATATCCAGAGCAGAAAGCCCAGCAACAGTTCAAGTGATACGAGTGGATGTTGTATGTAATTATAGTAGTAGTTCCGCCTTATCAGATTATGATGAAAACACGCATTCCAAGTCTATTGAAGTAGACCATAAAAATAATAAAAATAATATGAATAGTCGTATTACAAATAAATACTTATTAACAAATTCGGTTAAAACTCTAGATGAAAACGTGAAAGGGGGTAAAGTTACATTACTATGTAAGACATTTAAATTATCTAATAGATTAAAGCTTGATAAAACAAAGAATACTGAAGAAAAAAAGAGCAAACAGCAAAATTAATTTTTGTTTCTGTCAAGTTGTTCCCGAATAAAAAACATAGATCATTTGCAATGAAAAAAATGTGATCTATCGTGGTATTCCGTGTCCAAGTAATAATAAGGTTTCGCTAGAATAAAATGGAATCGTGTCGGTTCAAGGCACCTGCGAGCAAATCTTGGCGTCCCTTTGGCGCCACCCTGATTTTTGAACATGCGTTTCTCAAAGTATATAATTTGAAATTAATTCAATTTAAAAATGAGGTCTGGAATGCTAACTTTTGTTTATTGAAAGATAAATTTAATTTACAAATGTTTTAATATTTCTTTTTTTTCTCAAGAGGTTGTAAATGTATTTTTAAATAAGGCGAACGTAGCATCAAAATCATATATAGAACAGCTTATGGTACTTCAATGTGTAAAAAATACTTATCATGTCGTTTTTTGTCAAAGTGATCTGTGAGTGTGGTATGGAAAATGCGGAATAATTAATTAATTTAATACAAATATTTAGACAACGTAAATATATTTTATTTTTGATATGATATCAAAAACATTTAAGAAGTTTGGATGCATATAGCATATACATTAAATACTACATACCACATACGTTAGTTTGCATATATGAATATGAAATCTCTCTGTCTGTTTAACTTTCACGGCTGAATTACATGACCGATTTTGATGAAATTTTATAAGCAGTAAAAGACGAGCTTGGGTTAAACATCACTAACACCGTGACCATTTCGGATTGGTTCCACAGACTACCACCAAAACGTCAGCACTTGCTGTTAACGTGTTCTGGTTCGGAGGATAAAGTAGCCAATACATTTAGTTTTGCTCGATGCCTAACATTCCGCTCTCAGATTGGCAACACACCATTACCACCTTTGGTGTCTCTAGGCGGCGTAAATATCTTACCATCAGGAAATCCGTCTGTTTGTTTGCCTTGCAATATCATAAAAATAAAGAATAAATCACAAAATAAAAATAGTAGGTGTACACAATACAAAATTCAACACTTCAAGTTATACTTGAGCCATCCGGTTTCACTTTTCACAGCATCATCATTGCTTTATAACTAAAGATAAATATGTGCACCTTATTTTAACGTTCATTATTTAATTGTAAGATACTAACGGTCAGTTAAGGTCAGGTCTTACTCTATTAAGCGTCATATTCCAGGAGATCCCCAAAATCACGGACCATGATAAAGTAGTATAATTCATCCTATTGATTCAACAAAAAAAACTTTTTTGCCTGCTCCCAATTTAATTAAGTTAACTCGAAGCGTGAAATTCCGTTCGAAGTTTCGGACGGAACACAGCAAGAACTTGCTAAAAAGTTTGAGAAGCTCTGTCTTATTTTAGAAAAAAAAAACGTTCATGTACCCTGTGATTTAGTGTGACGTTGCCAACAATCTATTTCGTTTAAAACGATTTAATACGAAACTTTGTTATCTGATTGTCCAAAAAACATTTCATTTTAAGCATTTCATTTGAAATTGTTGGTTTTGATGAAGTCAATTGCAATTTATATAACAGCATTTTAGTATTTTTTTTAAAACCTTTTTGTTTTATACCTTTCAGCCGGCTAAAGGAGTACTGTCCAGTAAAACAGAGTTTATTAATGATAGAAGTTTATCCTAGTTGCTTTTCTTGACGGTTTATTCATAATATCAAAATAGGTCCATTGTTAAAAGTCTTGAATATAGAAAAGTAGGAATGTTAAAAATATTATGGTAGACATATATTTTAAGAAGTGTGATTGTTAGTGCTTTTATATCCATATTATAAGTAAAAAAATATTCTGTCGGCCAACTGAAATTTCACAACCGCTATATCATTGAAGTTTGCTGTTTGTCATCATACGTTACTAAAACGGCTAAACTGATTTTGATGAAATTTAAATTAATTTGTTGTTATCAATACTGTATCCCTCTAACTGTAAAAGTGAGTGAAAGGTCTATCTTTTTGTAACCCCAATTACCTTACTAAAATAATATCTAAAAAGTTTACCGAGACAGCTAGTATTATGTTCAAAAACACGTCTTAATTTTCTGACAAATATTGCATTAACTCCATTGTATGAATCTCTTAAGGTTATTGTTAGAAAATATAACAACGTGGTCTTTATATATAATATACTAGCTGTTCTGGCGAACTTCATTCCGCCCGTTCAGTTTGTATGGGAAAAAAATCTAGTTTAGCTTTTATGCTTTCACATGCTCACACATAGATAAAATGTATCCTATGTCCTTCTCCCGGTTCCAAGCTACCTCTCCATTAATTTTTAGCCTAATCGTTTTAACTAGCTCGAAGTCATTTTATACTAGCGGCACGCCCCGGTTTCGCACCGGTATAGATATACGTACAAACCTTCCTCTTCAAACACGTTATTTATTAAAAAAACTGCGTCAAAATCCGTTACGTAGTTTCATAGATTTTAGCATACAAAGGGATATAACGACAGAGGAAGCGACTTTGTTTTATACTATGTAGTGAGAGAGACAATCCATCTTTCTTAATTACGTATTCGTCAAGTTGATATTGTTTAAAATATGTAATCCCACGAATCAAAAACCATGAAAATTGGTACAGCAAATCTCAAGTTATAAATGTAACAAACGCTTCTTTATTTATATTTGTATTTTTATTTGCAATACAAAAGGGAGGGAAAAATACTTTTACTACTTACATTCTCCAAAAAAATTAAAATATTTAAAGATTTTTTCATCAAGTCAAACAACCTCACGAAAAAGGATTAAAGGCAACAATATAATGAATCCGGTGGATAGTAAACAATAATACAGGAAGGCCGATCAGAGATCGCAACCAGAGTTGTGATGATTAACGATCGGAAGCCAAATGTTTTTGAATATTAATTTGGTGTGGAGGTCACCAAAGCCTTAGCAAATGTGACACGGCCACAGCGAAAGGATTGGTACGACGTGGACCACCCCGCCTGATAGGGTGTATGTGCCGAATTTATGGGTGTGAGAGATGAAACTTTAAGGGTGAGGACTATGGACCCCCCTTAGGGGGTAAGCCTCCCAATTTGCCCTAGTCCGGCACCCCCGCCCCAGGCACCCGTCCGTTCCTGTCCAAGCGATAAGAGGGAAGAGGGGTGATCGTCAATTGGACGTTTTACGCATAATTTAGAGCAGTAAATGGATTCGAACAGTCTACAGCATACCTACTGAAGGCATTAGTGATATACAACCAATAATATAGAGAACCACAGATTAACGACATACTCTCGCGTTTTATTGCTCAACTTCCGATTTTGAACTTTAAATCTATGTAAACATCAGATTTACATGAACTAATGTCAAATTAATTATCATGAGTTTTATGCCAACAATGATATTTATAACGACAGATTAACGACATCCTTTCGTGTTTTATTGTTTGACTTAAAATTTTGAACTTTAAATCTATATAAATATGAGATTTCTATTAACTAATATCAAGTTATTTATTATCAGTTTTATACAAAGATACAGAACCACGGATTAACGGCATACTCTTGCATTTTTTGTTTAACTTCCAATTTTGAACATTAAATCTATATATAAATATCAGATTTATGCTAAGTACATATTATCAAATTAATTATTGTTAATTGTATACAAACAATAAAATTAAGAACCACAGGTTAACGATGCACTTTAGTGATTTATTGTTTGACTTTAAATTTTGAACCATAAATCTACATAAATATCAGAGTTGCATTATTTGCATTATTTGCAATTGCAATTACAAACAAAATTATGCAAAATTATCTTCACGCCCATATCCCCGAAGAGGCAGAGGCACAACCAGGCCACCCACGACTAGCCGAAGATTCCTAATTCCCACAATGTGATAGGTGGCAAGCCTACCGCCAACCGGGCACATAGGATCAAGATTCCGAGCAAGATTTTTTTTATTGTAAAATTGGGGAAACCCAATTTTCTTTTTTCCCGACTCGGGATTCGAACCCAGGACCTCATGCAGTCAAGTCCAACAATTGAACCGGTAGACCACAGAGGCGATAAAACTATACAAAACCTTGTGTTAACGGCATACTCTCGAGTTTAATTGCTTAGCTTAACATTTTGAACTTTAAATCTTTAAAAATATCGCATTTATATTTATTGATGTGACTGATATTAGATTTATACAATTAAAAATATACAGAACTAATAGATTGACGACATACTCTTGTGTTGTGATGCTTAACTTCCAATTTTAAACTTTAATTCTATATTAATATAAGAATATTAAGATTAGATTTATATTAACTATTATTAAACTAATTGATATCGGATTTATACACAAACACGGAACCATAGATTAACGATATAGTTTCACGTTCAAATCTATTTATTTATCGATTTATATTAGATATTATCAGATTTATACAAACAATAACATAAATAAAACGCGAAAGTATGTCGTTAATCTTTTAACGACTCTCCCGTTTTATTGCCTAACTTCCACAATTTCGGACTTAAATCACTTTTACATGGTTATGCTACTGAGTTAATTGTGAATTGCGTTTTGAATGTTGGAGCGTTGCATGTTGGAGCAAGCATATGTGTGATCAACATAACTAACAACAAACATATAGCCAACTGGACACATATCCAGTCTTGGGTGACGTTACTTTTTATAAGAAAAGCGAAAATTATTATTATTTATTTATTTATTAAGATAAATAAGAATAAAAGTTATTTCCTATATCCACAAACCTTAGAAAGGTTTGTGCGAATGTGACACTTCACAGTTTAAACAGTTTTCCATATAAAGATATAAAAAAATAAAAGAAAGTCGGGTTTGTAACAACACTTATAACTCGAGATCTCCTGTACCAATTTTCACGGCTTTTGATTTGTTACATTTGTTTTCACCCCGAATAGCAGAATACACCTTAAAAACAAAAAAAAATGTGAAAGATAAAACAGTCGTGATAGTTAAATCAATTTGGCTGAAAATTGAGGAAGAAGTAACTTATAAATGGGGGAAGGACATGGGGTACATCTTGTACAACAGCGAGGAAACTATGAAAAACTATATTTTAATTTTTCCCATACAAACTGAACGGGCGGAACGAAGTTCGCCGGAACAGCTAGTATTGAAATAAAACACAAATAGAAATATAGTTACATAGTTAGAACAAAACTACTAGCAAGTTATAAAATTAAACCGGTTTATGTTAATTAAAATTAAGTAATTTTTAACTTTTAAACCGAGGACTTCAAGTAGTCAAGTCTGACGCCAGACCGCTGGATCACTGAGGCGATTATTATGTTTTTTTTACAACGAATTGATGTTTTTTTATCAATGACATTTATTATTTTTTCATACAATGAGTTTCGGAGAATCTATACACCACGTTCGGATAAATCCCGATAAATTTGACAATAGAATGTTAACCTAGGTCTCACCAAATACACCCACAAATATCGTACATCTGTTTTGTCAATCTTTCACCTGTTATTTTTCCACATGAGTGAACCCACTGAGCCCTTTCTCATTTTCACACTCTTCTTGAATTTGTTTATATCTTACAATAATAAACGTTTAATATCCTTCAACAAAACATATCAGTCATGTTATATTAGTATTTGCTCAGCAACAATACGTATTATTATCAGCCCAACTTTATAATAAATTAAATAAAAAGTTAGGGATACTTGACCGCCTCATTGGTCGAGTGGCTAGCGTACACGCCTAACTATATCGACCAACGCGAGGCTCGGGTTCGATTCCCGACGGGGGCAGGCATTTGTTTGATGAACATTTAGATGTCTGCATTTTTGGGTCTGGGTGTTTATTAAATTTATTCTGTTATCTGTTTAAGTATTTCTATGTATTAGAATCGTTGACTAACACCCATAACACAAGCATATAATTTGCTTACTTTGGGGTTAGATTCAGCAACTTGTCCAGGGATATTTATTTATTTATATACCCGCCAAATAATCAAAAATGTAAAGCAATAGAGTAAAATAACAAATTACTTGGAAATACAAACATATTACGAGGCCGAATCATTTACATGGTACGGTAAAAAGGTAATTTGAAGACACAAACACACACACACACATACATAACCTAATCTTAAAAGTTTATTTGATTGTAATTGTTTTGATTTTGATTTAAATTATTACTTCATTAGATATTGTAATATTGGTTAGGAAGTTCGAGATCACCTGACTGTATTAAATAATGTTACTATTTTTTTTAAAGATATAAAAAAAAATAATTTCAAATTATAATGACGATCACATCAGCTTTTTAAAAAAAGTCCGGTTTTAATTTTGTTGGACGTTATAAATTTATGATTCCTCACTCAAGCAGACAAACACAGACACATCATACATATAACACGCCTTTTCTTTCGGGGTTAAAATATTAGTTCGTTGGCTTGTGGTACCTTTTTCCAATACATTCTCGTAAGGAACAACTAGTAATAGTTTCTATATCATCATACTCGCAAATTGACATTGACACGAGAGAACATGAAACGCCTTCTTGTCACGCTTTTGTAAAAGTAGATATCAAACTAACTTCACCCCGCGACTTGCTTGAGGTTACGAAATACATGGCCACCGTCGTGATACAATACAATAAAAGATGTCTTTTTTTTTACTTTTTTATTTCGGATGTTAGATGGCACGTTGGTCAGCTTGTGATAGACGTATATATTGACGAGCTTCCAGAAATGAATGTGTTTTTTTCAGAAAAGATTTTAAATCGTTTTTTATTGGAAGTACCACTGGGTAACTGATCCCACAAAATGTTGTATAAAGTATGAAATGTCTTAAGGTATGGGATAACTACGCATCAACGTGATAGCCATGAGATTTTAGGTTTGATGGTGACGACCATATCTATAAGGAAAACTCAGCAGTGAAGCCACCAAAAAAACCAAACAATTCTTCATGCACTTCTCATGATATATCCGGGGAGACACTAACAAGCGCATTCAAAACGGTCAATTAAAATTTAGTCTACTATTAAGTCGTAACGTTGTCTGACAAATGTCAATTTAATGACTGATTAAAAATAATTGATGTCTCAGAGTGCGGCTGTCTGTTAATTAACACGTTTTTAAACGAAGTCAAAAAAAGGAGGTTAACAATTTGACAGTATGTTTTTTGTACGTTTGTTACATCGGCTAATGAAGAACATATTTTAATTGTTATTTTTTGGAAAGATAGATTATGATTTTGAAGTGGTCATAAAAATAATCATGACACTATTATATACTAATAGTTTCTTAGTCATATCCTATTTAATGTTATAAATGCGAAATTTTGTGAGTATGTATGTATGAATGTTTGTTACTCTTTCACGAATGGCTTAATGGATTTTTCTGAAATTTAAAACACAGATATATTGTGACGTGGATCAACATATCGACTACTTTTAATCCCGATCCGCATTATGAGTTCCTGTGAAAACACGGCAAAGTCTCAGGCAACAGCTAGTACTTAATAATGTATAAATTGATAAAACTTACATGGAACCTTGTCTTGTAATCATTAGATACATTTCCATTAGTCTAGTAGTAAATGTTGCATAATAAACAGTTAGTAATAATAACATTCGAAAAAAGTTAGCAAATCGATACCACGGTTTTTGCAGTTTTTTCGCACTTGAATAACTTAAAAGCTTTTCTCTTCAGAAGTGCATACCTATTTATAGACAGAAAACTGATATAAATGCTTATAATATAGCAAAAGTTAATTAAGGGTCAAACAACATTAGAGATAAACAATAAAAAGAAATACATTACAACCGCTACAATCTACGAGGCTGCTACGCAGCGATCACAAGCTACGAAAGTGAATATTACAAATAAACTCTACATACTTTTTTCTATAATTGTTCGTGTTAATCCAAGCTCCTTAGCAGAATAGACTATACTTCCTGCCAGGCAGCTGGTAAAAGGAGAGCATAGACTTACCGTCACTAATACCGTGAATTCTGACAAGGTGATAGAGTTTCGTAGCGACTCGCCCGGATTGGTACAACCAAGGTAATATTCCTATATCCTATATTCCTATTCCTGCCGCCATAACGTCAGCGCTTGCCATTGACGTGTTCCGGTTCGGAGGGTACTTAAGGTAGCCAGTAAACTTACCTTTGCTCTAAGCCTAAAATCCCGGCTTTAAGTTGTCAACGCACCATTACCACCTTTGGTGTCTCTAAGCGGCGTGACTTTCTAATCATCAAGAAATCCATCTGCTTTGTTGCCTTTTAATGTCATAAAAATAAAAATAATATATAATTAATATTTATTACTCTTTTATCAACTACTTATGGGAGTAAAATGCACTTGGTAACTCAAGGCTTTAGTCTCTTAGCAATCACATTTTCTTATTATTACAACTTTTTATCTTCAGTTGCGAAACCTTGATGTTATTGTGAAAATCGAAACCGTTAAACTTTTTTTTTAAGATATTGGAAGGCAAACAAGCATACGGATTTCCTGATAGTAAGAAATTCACGCCGCCTAGAGACACTAAAGATGGTAATGGTGCGTTGCCAAACTGAGGCCGGAATGTTAGAACTCGAGCAAAAGTATGTTTACCGGCTACCTTACCCTCCAAACCGGAACATGTTATGATGTTATGGCGGCAGGAATAGGTAAGGCAGTGGTACCAATCCCGGTGAGTCGCTGCGAAACTCTACCACCTAGTCAGATGTCACGGTGTTATTGACGGTACGCCTATGCTCACCTTTTACGAGCTGCCTGGCAGAAAGGCAAATGGTCTATTCTGCAAAGGAGCCCGGACCAAGTGTTATTTAAAAGTTTATATTTAATGTCGAATTTTCGAATGTCTTGAAGATTTAACAGATTTTACATTTAAATATGGAATCCAATATTTTAAAATTAAATTAGCTGTCATGTGGCCAGAATGTCAAAATTGTTGTGTCAGTCTACTGGCTACCTTATCCTCTAGACCAGAACATGACAAAGTCATCTAGGCGGTGAAAACCTATCCTGACAAGTTGCTGCACAAAACTCTACTACCAACGGTCTTGTTGGTCATGACATATTTAAACTACAAGGAACCCTGACCACCATATGTATCTGTAGTATCTTAACGCGATCTTACTTTGCTTCCTTTTCCATAAAACAAATCAGAGATCCGTCTGTTTATGTTTAAAGATTATTTTTGGTTATCAAGAAGTGCATTGAACTCTTATTATATTTTTTTATTAGTAATAGCTTACCAATGTTTGTTATAATGAATCCGAACACTCGTGATGAAAAGTGAAGAAGAGGTTGGAAGTGGAAATATACTGACCTTACCTTGTGATGTCCTGGGGACTTCTTTTAGTAATCTCATTTTTCAGCCGGTAGAATAATAAAAGAGGCATCAAACCTTCTTCGTATACAAGTAAAAAGAATGTCCACGTCCATGTCATCATAAAGTTGGCACAGAGTAGCCGTAGCCGATTATGATGACGAACGAATGCCTACCAGGTACTTATCTCAATTCGGGTAGCGTTGTTTTCAATAGAAAATTGAAGACACAAATGTTTTTCTTCTACCCGAGAATCGAATCAAGGACGAAATATCATCGGTGTGAGGTGATTGAACGACAGAGGCGATTAAAAAAAAGACAAAAAAAAACTTTAAGGTGAATTTCAAAACAAAAGACAAATATAGTATAACCAATGGAGACCGCACGGCAGACACGTTTCAATCCTGTTGTTGAATTTTTAAACATTACCCAGCTCCATTATCTATTGAACGCGGGCTGCCTCTGTCCAATCGTTGACAATCCTTTTTGCGCTCTTTAATAATTAAAGAGAGTTCCTTAATTTAGGATACGAGTGCAAAAATCAACGCGTCAGCTTTAAGTGCTTGGATTCGTCTTTGATTTTATGCGGATAATTTATAATTGAAGCGTAATGAATGGTTGCAAGACCTATTTACTGGTAATGGTGGTAAACCTACTAAGCACCTTAACTTATTTGTAGTACATAGTATAAAACAAAGGCGCTTCCTCTCTGCCTGTGTTCCTTTGTGTGCTTAAATCTTTGAAACTACGCAGCGGATTATGATGCGGTTATTTTTAATAGTTAAAGTGATTAAAGAGGAAGGGTTATACGTATATTTCATAACCGTGCAAAGCCGGGGCAGACCGCTAGTTTTAAAACAAAAGGAAAAGAGATGGAATATTTAAACCTCATAGTTGGCCGAGTGGCTAGCGTAAGCGCCTAACTTCATGAGGTATGGGTTGGATTCCTGACGGGGCAGGCATTTGTGCGATGAACATTTAGATGTATATTAAATCTGGATGTATATTAAATTTATTCTGGTATCTATTTAAGTATTTCTATGTACTAGTGGGCGCCGTTTGGTTGAAATTCGACCATATTAAATTTTAATATCTTGTTGATAAGAACGCCATCTTCATTTTTTAAGACCAACTATTTTGTTTTCATACTTTTTAGTGTGCCATCTTTTATCGTTATCATCAATATATTTTATTTGTGTGTGTCAAATACACGGTAGTGTGGGTAATGTTTTATTTATTGATTTAATGTACTTTATAAGCATTATTATTGAAAATTGTTAGCGTTCTGCAGTTCTCCTACACATAAACTGTAAGTATCCCAAATTTTATGCCCCTGCGTCAGCGCAATTTTCTTAGAAAGGGGTCCAAAGTTTTAGCATCACTTATTAATATATAGATTAGAATCGTTGACTAACACCCTTATAACACGAATATGATTTGTTTACTTTGGGGTTCGATTCAGTTTGTATAACCAGGGATATTTATTTATTAATTAATTAATTTATTTGATAGTCAGTGTTATTCTAAGAAAGCTTAAATTGTCGAGACAGGTAATTTTGGATGTCGTGGCCATGAATCTATATTACTACTGGAGGTTAAACTCCTAACATAGACCTGATGTTATTTCCAAATATTGCTGAATCTCTCTAATTTCCAGTCTATCAGATATTA
>NJDD01000966.1:451647-464199 GCA_002245505.1 Calephelis nemesis | reverse complement strand
TTTTTATTGTTGGGAGAATAAAGTCACCACGTGTTTAATTCTTTTTTATAAAAATCAAAAATAATCTCTATGTTGATGTCAGAATGTAATGACCCCCTCGCCTATTACTAATCTAGTTAGACAAATTCTTAGCTTATCCTGCTTATCCAGCAGTATTATTTTACGGACAACATCAGTGCTAGCAATTTTGTTTTTTTTTAAACGTAAAGTGGGCGATAAATAATCAGCTAGTAATATACCTATAAGTCAATCAAAAGATTGTCAAATAATCAAATTCGGAACATGATCAGGTATATATTTAAAGTTTTCAAAGAAAAAAGAAAAATGTGTAAGGAAACTAGGAAAAACAGCATGTGAAGTTTTCCCATGAAAACAGAGCGGGTGGAACGAAGTTCGCCTACGTTACAGCCAGTTAGAAATAAACGAAAAAACAGTCAAATCGCTGCTTGCCCGTGCACTCTATTCTCCGACTTGTTCCGGGCTCTTTTGTAGAAGAGACCATCTGTCTTCCTGTCAGGCAGCTTGTAAAAGGCGAGTATAGGCTTACCGTCACTAATATTGTGCCATCCTGCTATATGGTACCTATTCCTGCTTTCATAACGTCACTGCTTGCCGTTGTTGTGTTCCGGTTCGGAGGGAAAGGTAGCCGGTAAACTTACTTTTGCTCTAGGCCTAACATCCCGGCTTTAGGTTGGCAACGCAACATTACCACCTTTGGTGTCTCTAGGCGGCGTGAATTTCTAAACATCAGGAAATCCGTCTGCTTGTTTGCCTTCTAATATTATAAAAAAATGAAAATATTACTAGCAGTTTCATGTAACTTTACTCACGAAACTGTCTTATGAGTACGTTGGAAGATTTTTGTGTGTTCAATAGTAGTGCCAAGTGCATGTAGCAGCTGACCTTCCTAAGCCAATAACCTGCAACTATTGTAAGTGTATTTTTGAGGTAGGAAAGCAGATCCTAGGTTGTATCAACGCTAAGGTATGATTATTACCTTAGTAAGAGTTTGGCTTAACAGAGATGAATTTCGATTCCACTCCAAGTTTTATTTTGTTTATTTATTTAAAACTAATGGTCGCCCATTTTTCGAAAATCGACCATAATAAATTTTAATATCTTGTTGACAAGAATGCCATCTTCATTTCTCAAGACCAACTACTTTGTTTACAAACTTTTTAGTTCGCCATCTGTGACATTTTATCGTTATCATCAATCTAGTCGTTTGTGTGTGTCAAATGCATGGTAGTGTGGGTAACGTTTTATTTATTGATGTAATGTACTTTATAAGCATTGTTATTGAAAATATTAACTACTCTGCACTTCTCCTACACATAAACTACAAGTGTGTCAAATTTTATGCTCTTGCCTCAGCGCAACTTTCGTGAAAAGGGGTCCAAAGTTTTGGCATCACGTATTAATATATTTATGAACAATAGTGTACAAAGGTGGACTTAATGCAGCCTGGCATTCTCTACCAGTCAACCTAAACTCATAAAGAGAGCTTAGTTGAAAAGGGGGAGGAGAAAGAATTATTGTAAAAAAATGTGAACAAATAATATTTTTTAGGAATTTAAGTCAAACTTCAAAAAACCGACTTCATTTTCATTATAAGTTATATTTACGTTCACATTAGGTACAGTAACGAAAATTCCTCATGGGTCAAAAAAATGAATGTAAGCGTGCTAAAACTGCAATGAAAGATTTTAATAACGACCTCGAACTATTTTGTGCACCGTGTCATTAATATTTATTTTTTCTTATGAGTCCGAGACAGTCCTAGACATTTCATGAGCTGCCGCCAAATGCATTATTGGAATGCATTAAGGGTCCATGTATGCTAAAAAGGCTAAAATTCGTCAGCAATGTAATGTTTTCATTACATGGATCTTGGTGATTAACAAGATTAACATTAATATGCTTTATAAGACTATTGTTTCCAAAACATGATTCATTTCACTTTACTCGATAGAAAAAAATCAAAAAGTTAACCCTTTTTTGAAAGCACAGCCCAACTGCCTACATGAAAATAACGACACCAGATTTAACATAAACATAGATCAGTACTATACCTAAAAGATAAGTGTTTCAGTTTTGATACTTTTTCAAATTACTTTTATAGTCTCAAAAGTAGTGATTTGTCGCTTAGGACATTTCTTGACATGACTTCTGGCTGACTAAGTGTAGTGCCTTTAATAAGAGTTACTCAAAAACCAATAGTATTATTAAAATCAAATATAAATGGGACAATCTGGAGATCATGAACTATCTCCCCAAAAAGAATAATCAAAGTTTGTTCATTATTGTTCGAGTAATATTGTAACAAATGTACGACAAAAATCGAATTAACAACCTTCTCTTCTCTTTCTTCGAGTCGGTTCGAATAACAGTTGTTGTCTAATTAACAAAAGTAACACTCTCTTACCGTAGAATGACGACATATTTTTTATTTATTATATTGGAAGGCAAACAGACGGATTTTTTGACGGTAAGAAATTCTTGACGCCTAGAAACACCAAAAATGGTAATGGTTCGTTGACAGTCTGAGACCAGTACTTAGTTTACAACATTATTAACATATTAAGTTTGCTATGTTTTTTATTCACCTAACTCATATGACACTGTTGCCTTAAATCTTAATACCTTTAGATTTACTTTCAAATGAGACGGGTTAACCATTACCATGTTATTTAACAGACTCTAATGCTTGTCTGTCAAGTGCCTTGTGTCATTTAAGCCAAACTTCATACAAAATTGGGGTTTGCTAAATATCTATGGACGCTCCGTCTCTTATTACGTAGTATTTATATACTCTTTGCCAGATACGTTAGGCCCCGAGCAAAAGTAAGTTTACCGGCTACCTTATCCCCTGGACCGAAACACGCCAACGGAAACCCCATGTTATGGCGGCAGGAATAGGTAAAGTGGTGGTACCAATCCAGGAGAGTCGCTGTGAAACTCTAGTACCTAGTCAGATGCTACGGTATTAGAGACGGTAAGTCTATGCTCGCCTTTTACTAGCTGCCTGGCAGGAAGGCAGATGGTCTGGTCTATTATGCAAAGGAGCCTGGACCAACACGGGAAAAATGTATTACAAATAATAAATAAATATCCTTCGACCAAATAGGGTACAAGTATGGAGGTCTTCTATTTATCTGATTGCTTTTTTCATGTTTATGCAAATTGTAAAAAGATTTGATGAATCTGTGTTTGTAGGGTAGGTCATGTTTAAGAAGTGGTCCTAACATTTTATGAAAATTAATTCAGATGTTTTTGAGTTACGCTTCGTAATACGTATTAAATTGTTTATTTTATATCATTGCCTCTGTGGTGTAGCGGTCCGGCGTTTAAAACCTAACTTTATGAGGTCCTGGGTTCGATTCTTTGGGCAACAATAATAAGTTGTTTTTTTTTCTTAAAGTGAGTAAGTTCTTACTGTCGTGGGATATTTCTAGTTTAATTATATGTATACCTTCTTGTATATTTCCAGGCTTATTCATAAACGTTGTTTAACTTTTAATCACCAGTTTAAATAATGTTAAAAAAAATGCTTATTCATAAACGCTATTTAAAGTTAATCATTTGTTTAAATATACTCTTAAATAGCTGTCACTTTAAACAACCTCGGACCCTTGTTTAAAATTTTAATCAACAAAATGGCTGGCTAAATTTCAAACAGCTGAATTTATGTGTAATGACAAAATGCAACACCTATCCATTTAATATGGCTTATTTGTGTATTATTATAAATTTTCTATAATACACGCATTGAAATATTTTGATTTTTTTGAAGTTTGGACAAATTTGGACGGGATATGTTGGATTTTGGAATAATATAGGACTATAATAATATGTTTTATTATGGAGATGGCCAATGATTCCTATTAAGAAACGAATAGTTTTCCAGAGCATTTTTTTATGTTATTTTAAGCAAAAAAGTAGACAGATTTTCTGATGGTGAGAATTTCACGTCGCCTAGAGACACCAAAGGTGGCATTGGTGAGTTCCCAACCTGAGGCTTGGATGTTAAGCCCCGAGCAAAAGTAAGTTTACCGGCTACTTTATTCTACGAACCGGAACAATTCAACAGCAAGCGCTGACGTTATGGCGGCAGGTGGTGGTACCAATCCGTGTGAGTCGCTCCGAAACTCACCTCCTAGTAAGTTGTCACGGTGCTAGTGACGGTAAGACTTTGTTCGTTTTTTAGCCGCTGTCTAACAGGATGGTAGATGGTCTATTCTACAAAGGAACTCGAATCAACACGGGGGAAAATGTTACAGAAATGACATCATTTTACATTTAGCTTAATAGCATAATGAAGATCAGGGGTGGGCAAATTCTTTTGACCGCGGGCCGGTAAGTTAAAAAAAAATTAGTGGCGGGCCAGTAAATTATAATTAATCTTGAGGCGGGCCGGTTTTTTAAAACACCTAAAAATAGCAGTGAATATTACGATTATAAAACGTTGTATAAAGATAATATAGGGCATTTTTTATTTTATTTAAACAATCCTTTATTAAAATAAAATTTATTAATGAAGCCTTAACATATGAAATATGCAATATATATGTTTAAAGTATCGATTCACTACCTCAATTGTTCAAATTTCAACAGTCTTTTAACATTTCGACCATGAATTTTTTAAGGAGGTTCATTTTTTTCTAAAAAAAACCCTTGGCGAGCCGGATTAAAACCTCTACAGGGCCGGATCCGGCCCGCGGGCCTTAATTTGCCCACCCCTGATGTAGATGCATTAGAAACATTATTTTTGAAATGCAGTGTATCAGTTTAAACGTTTTGTGTCTATGTTGCATCAACTTTATTTACTCTAACGAATTTAATTTTATTTCTACATCACATTTTTAAGAAAAAACGCCAACAAGTTACATAGCCCAGGCCCAAGCAGTGCTCAGCACATTAGTAGGTAGATAGTTATAGACAAGAAATATAAATACTTTTTAGCAAGAAGCTATAGATGTCCGACACCTTATTCAGAAACAACGATGTTGATAACGGATGACAATTGTTTAATTCACTTTTAGCAAAAGAAATACGCGTACAGCCACATTTCTACCAAAACCTACCAAGTTAAGCAGTATCTAACTCAGCATTGTCAAAATGGACTAAGCATTGACTTTATGAATAATAAATTTTTAAACAACGTTTAAGGCTTTTTTAATCAAATGATTAGTTAAGCAATGTTTTGGAGGTTTAACTACTTTTTATGAATAAGGCAATTCTAGTATAAAGCTTTTGTCAAATGTAATCGCCTCGGTGGTCTAGCAGTCCGTCGTCGAATGAAACTTCTTGACATCCTGGGTTCGATCTACATGTCATCGGGCATCAAAACAATTAAGAGGAGTACAGGCTTTAAACACAAATCAGATCTTGAAGGCGAGCATTAGTTAAATGATCACTAACACCGTAACCATAACTAGGTGTTAAACATTGAGATTTCTAGAAAAATACCTGTGGGCTATATTCATAATAATCCGTATATATAAAAATGAATACCCATTTTTCTTGGTCATCGCATCACGCGAACGGATGGACCAATTTTGCTAATTATTTTTTCGTTGTGTTAGTTATCATCACGAGAAAGCTAATATGAAGTGAAAAAACTGGAAAATTGCAAAAAAAAAATTTTTATACAAACTGTCAGTAGCTATCGATGTCAGGCAGTAAGAAAATCTTCAGGTCAGCTAGAAAATTATAAGTGCATGTGTTTCTTTATTTAAAAATATTAAAATTTGGAAGTCTAACCAAGCAAGCGATGCAAAGTATCAAAAAACCGTTAATTTGAAATTGTTGTAGAACTTTAGACAGTAAAAATTTTTTTTACATGAAGCTTTACTGAATCCCTTATCTACAATATTCAATCTGTACTATGAGTGAATTCGACAGTCTCGTTGGTCGAGATGTTAACGAACACGCCTATCTGTACATACAATCACAAGGTTCGCGTTTGGTTCTCGACTCGGGGAGCTTTTTGTGTGATTTTTGTATCTATATATATATGTGTTTGTATTTTGTATATATATTATTCCGGATACTACGATTTCCGTGTTTGGATATGTACTTATTATTACGGTATTTAGTATTTATATATTGTACTAGTATCAATTACCGACACTCATAACATAAGTATATCATTCGCTTTGAGTTCATCAATGTATGTAATGAGTTCAAAGAAATTTCCATGCATTTTTAAATAAAACAGGCAAACAAGCGAGTGGGCTTCCAGATGTAATTATTACCGATCATAATATAAATGTATGTTACGTATGTAGATCATATTGTGTCGGGGGTTTTTAATACAATAACAAAAGTAAGCAACCATTGCGATGTGTAAACTCCTTAAAACCACTAGGTCGAGTTCGTTTTGTTACTGGGAAGGCAAACAAGTAGACAGTTTTTCTGAAGGTAAGAAATTCACGCCGCCTAGAGACACCAAAGGTAGTAATGGTGCGTTGCCGACCAGGAGCCGGAATGTTAGGCCTCGTGCTAAAGCAAGTTTACCGGCTACCTTAACCTCCGAACCAGAACACGTCAACGGTAAGCACTGACGTTAATAGGTAAGGTAGTGGTACCAATCCGGGCGAGTCGCTGCAAAACTCTACCACCTAGAAGGATGTCACGGTATTAGTGACGGCTTTTACGAGCTGCCTGGCAGGAAGGTAGATGGTCTATTATGCAAAGGATCCCGGACCAACACGGGGAAAATTGATGGAAAAACAGTGCTAGTTAGGCTATTCTGAACTTTCACTATTCGTTTCGGAAAAAAATCTATTTAACTAAATTACATTGTCTAAGTAAATCCCTCGTCTACTTTATGTATCTAAATATAGACCACATTTGTCTCCTGAAATAATAATGTCGTTATTCCATGGATAAATATTTCATTGTATTGGTTCTTTATCGTTTTCAAACCTTTTTTAACCCCCGATGCAAAAAGAGGGGTGTTATAAGTTTGCGGTGTCTGTCTGTCTGTGGCGTCATAACTCCCTAATCGATGAAATGATTTCAATTTATTTTTGTATTAAAGGTAACTTAGGTGCGAGTGTTCTCAGACGTGTTTGATGAAAATCGGTTGAACCAGTTAAAAGTTATGGAAAGTTAAAGTTGGGAGATTAACCGAATGTCGGCATTTTTTTCTCGGGGGTCGGGGGTTTTTTAAATTTTTAATTTAATTTTCTGTTACAATATTTTCGTGACCCAGTAAACATTATACATTAGTTGAAAACAACGACAAAGGTAATACAAGTTGAAAGTGAAACGGTATACCTTAAGGCAGTTTAGGGTGCTAATTATGTATCTTAGTCACTAACTCAGAATGGGAAAGTGTACATCAACTAGCTGTCAAATGACGTCATTTATGTTTGCTGTCTCTATTGCATTTCTGTTGGTCACTGGAGATAGCAAATATAAAACACATCATTTGACAGCTATTTGATGTACACTTCCATTTTAAGTTGGCAACTGAGATACATAATCAGCACCCAGATTGCTTTCGAAATTTAGATCCCGCTAATTTCAAAGACAAATCGAAACAATCGAGATGAATTTTAATAGTAAGTTTTTCAACAGACTTCAAATTGTTAAAATGTGGCCGAACACATTTCCATCGCCAGGGGAATTTGCACATGGAGGAACAAGGAAGGAGCACCCCTTTCTGGGAGGCGTCCGTCCCCCCCATACGAGAAGGCTGTTTATAGCAAACGGGGCACGCACGCTGCTCTTCACGTCCTATAGAATCAGGGCTGCCGGACACGCAGGGTTGTACACACTTTGTTCTTTAAAATTATTTTTTAATTTTGTTCAACCTTTAACATTTTTTGTTTCAAAAAATTTTTTTCAAAAATCTTGATCAGTGCCTTATTCAAAAACAAGGCAATTAGATTGCGAAATTGCAAAAACAGAAGTATTGCAGTTAAAAGATTTCCCTTCTTGGATTTTTTATGATAATTCATAAAAATAATCACTCTAAATCATGAAATTTCACAGCTGTCTTATTTTTCAGCCAGCTTCTAAGAAATAAGGAAGTTTTTAAATAGTTTTTATATGTGTTATATCCGAATTGTTATCGAATGCAGCACTAATGTTGATGTTTTGTTAGGAAACAGATACTAATATCGAATTTGATAAAGATCAAACTAGTCATTTTTAACTGATATAAAAAAGGGGTAAGACTTCTACATAACTAGATTAGTCCGTCGTTTGGGAACCAATTTTAAAGATTCTATTATTATTTCAAATAAATCGAGGAAATAACTCAACTGTTTTTATATTTAGAATGACGAATCTTATTATATTTGTCTATACTCATATTATTAGCAGGGATTTTTTTTTGAATAAGCTCCGAAGACCGATTTCAAAAATTCTTTCACCTTTAGAATGCTACATTATTTCTACACGACATAAGCTTCGTTTTATCAAAATCGGTGCAGTAGAAGCCAAGTTACGCTGGCGAAGCTGCGTGAAACTGCTAGTATTAAATAATCTGATAAACGAATTGAAAGCTGTTGTAAGACAACATTGCAGTTTCAAGTTTACATACACACAAATATACACGCACAATGCAAAGGTCCTGCTATATTTACTATAACATCGGCCCGATGTTAGCGTTGACTTCATGATGCCTTGGGTTTGAATCTCGGATCAGGCAACTCAAAATAAGGGCTTTTCACTTTAAAAAAACAAATTTAACCGAGATTGCTTCAGCGTCCCGTCAGCGATAGGTTTTGCCAATGGGACAAAATATCTTCGGCTAGTCAAGAGTGTTTTCCAACATCTTCGAGGATACAAGTGTGATGATATCTATTTTTCTTTTTTAATATTGTCGTCAGCAGGTTTGCTTATTATTGGTTCTTTATGATAACGAACTAGCAGGCGGCTGTCTTGTTAGTAAGACACCTTCTGTCTGTAGACATAATAGATGTTACCGGTGTGTCGCCTTATGACCGAGATTCTCGACCACGACTTTTACGATCAGCTCAGAACATGACAACGGCGAGCACTGAGATTACGGAAGATATGAGGCTTATACTTGTTACTACACAAATGTAAGCTGTTGCACAGACTACAACTGATTTTTTCTGATATGATTAAGTAGCCCAGTTTACTAGATCTACATTAGTAGGCGATGGGGTCTTCACATTGAAGCTAGACACACTCTGAAAGGTAGTGTACTGATGAGATATTAGAGCTTTGCAACAATATATTTATTAAGTTGTTGAGTTAGACTAATATATAATATACGAGGGCCTTAAGGTCGTAACGCACATTCACATCATTGGTGTCTGTTTTACTTCGTTGTACTGCAATTTCAGCAGCCAAAGTCAGAAATAGTTTAAGTAACTGATCGTCACATCAACTGACATCGTTCTGATGTCTTCCAGTAAATCTCCTCGGAATCGGTTTCACTGTTATTCAGATAAGCACAGGACATATAAAAAGTTGTTATTCATTTATATGTATCATGTATAATTTCAAAGTTTGCTCAAAAGTGGTTAATTTGACATTGTTTCCATTTTATTTACCAGTAGACAACTTTTCATGCTACTTCCGAATTCAAGAACTATCAAGATTGTTCAAACAAATTACAATCACGATTTAAAATTGAATTTAAAATTATGATTTTAAAATATTCAAATTGTATAGTTTGAATTAACCCTAGCGCACTAGTCGCCGCACTAGATGACGCAGGGAGAAGAGGGGACATGGGGATGTAGGGGTAGTGGGTGGTGGGGTGGTCCCCGCTCTCCCCCGCTGGCCAAACGCGGCCGGTAACACGAGTGCGCCTATGCGAGGCATGTATCTTGGACGGGCAGATATAACGGAGAAGTAGCCCCCAGAACCCGGCTTGTAAGTGAACTGAAATGAAAGATGCTCTATAAATGCTCACGAATTTTTTTCTTCAAACATACTGTCATTTAAAACTAGACCAGAGAATGAGATAACATGTGACACCAGGAGATTTGTCCTGATTAATTTATGTATGTATGTATTTATGCATTAATATTGAAATTTCATGCAATTAATAAATTACTAATTGAACATTACAACAAAATAATCTCTTAAAATTAATAATCGGAGTATGGGCAACTTTCTCAAAATGGAATTATTTTAAAATAGTAGTTAAATTGTTAATATTTTTATGCAATTTAATCTGTGTTATGCTGTAATACGGACTAAAACATTAACTTTAACCTTGGAGTATTTTAATCTACGGTTAATTATAAAACGGTATGAAATAAAAAATAACAGTGAAATGTCAGCTATTCGTCCTTATTAATTTAACTTTAAACTCTGGCCATAGTTTCTAATTTTTTTTTTATTTATTTATCAACTCTTAAACTAAATTACATTTCAATAAATTGTCTGTAAACTTTTATAGTTTGTCTAGACAATTTTGTTCTCGCACGACAATTATTAATTTATTAAATTCTGTCATTTAATTGCAATTCTATTTAAAATTCGAATAACTTAGTTGTGATTACGACACTGTTTAGTTTACAAAAATGTCAACGCGCACAAGTACCACTTGTCTGGTTCATGTGAACAAAGTTTTTTCCAGTTTCTGAATCTGATTCATTAAAATGTACATGACTAATGTCAAATCATTTCTGTTTCACTATAAACTTTTGGAGTTAAGCCATTAAGAGTAGAGGTAGTCGAAGTTTTTTAATAATTATTGAATTTCCTATTTATATTGAGTGAAATAAGAAATTTTTTATGGCATTTTGTACATTTTTATTCATTGAAAGTTCACAAAAAAAATAATTATGAAGAAATTAGCGTATCGTGTATTTCGCCATTGCCGCCAAATCTCACTACATGAGCTTGAGTAATGTGCCACCGCTTTACTCAAGACCTGACATGACTTTTATTGGCGACTTATAATAATTGGTAAATTTGATGCAAATTGTAGCAAATTTGTAATTGAATATTGGCAACATGCTATCGCGCTATCGCAAATGCCAAAACCTAAAGAAAGAAAGAAAAAAGGCCTTGAATTCCCTTTTTTTTGCATGAGACAGCGAACGAGCGTACGTCTCGTTCTGACCAGATGGTGACATCCTTAACCTCGACAACGTAGATATACTAGTGCGTCGGCATCCTAATCTTAGGCCGAAATGACTGTAAGAAAATATGTCGTTTGTGTGTGTGTATGTGTCAAACGTATAACAGTGAGAAATGAGTTTTCAAATTTTGATCCCAAAGAACTACAGCTACATATGTACGTGTGAGATGAATTGAAACTCTGTATGCAAAATTTATATCAATAGACTCACTATTAGAAACGCCGAAGATCGAACTAAGTGGAGGTTTTATATATATTTAATTATGAGGAAGAGGGCAGGTCTTTGATTTCTATGCATAAATATGAGCAACAATTGAAATTAACGTTAGGGTCTACAGATATAGATAGTTAGATAGATGATAATTCATCGTTCAAAAAGTTTTAGAATACGTCTGTATGAGAATGAAAAAAAGTTTTAAATAGATATTGTTGTACTTGGATGTGCAACTTCATGCGTTTGCGTTAAGAGCGGTCCTGTTTTCTACAGCAACTTTTTACGTATTATATTGTTAATTTTTACAAGGTATTTGTCACATTAACTTCGCATACGCAATTGTTTTGAAATTTTCTTTAAATAGTACATAAATTTCAAAGTCATTAGTAAAAATATTCTTAAATATTAAATGAAAATAAATATTCTTTGACAAATGAAAGCTTAAGCGCACTCTGAGTAGGTCAATGCATACGTTTTTTCAACTGTGTTATTTATTTAGTGCCATGGAAGTGGTGCCCAAACTTCTTTTACATTAAAAAATATACGAAACGTATCTTATGCCACCTCTGATAGTCATTTAAATCTATATAAAGTAATGCTATCGTAGTTGTGATTTAGTTCTAAAAATCAAAGTGACTCCGGATTACTAGCGAAATGATTATCCCCTGTTTAAAAGAAAGTATGGAAGTAAATATTTAGCAAAGTAGATTTTTCATTCACTCTACTAGTTTCAAGTGTATTACTATTACTAGTGTAGCTGAAATAAACATAAAATCACAACATAGGCTAGACATCACAATATTTACTTTGCTGGTGAATTAAATGACGTATATTTTTGTTATCAAAATACACGTCTGTTTGAGGTAAAACCAAGCTTTTACTATCTTTTTTTATAAACATTTAGGAAATATCTTGTATTAAAAACATGTAAATTTTAAAAATACCGCTTTATTTATTTATTACAAAATTAGCGGAACAAAGGAAAATATAAATTTTACATACTTCACTACCACGTAATGGACTTTTTATCAGTTGTTCAATTTGAATTAAATATCCATAATTTATTCAACATCTTTAGGGCTAGTTTGTATCAATATGAAATAATAATATGGACATAATAATATATATGTTGCACTTTAAACATTAAATAGGTTCGTGCTATTTTATTTAAACTAGTGGTCCCCCGTTGGTCCAAATTTGATAATAAATTTTAATATCTTCTTGATAGAAAGCTGTCTTTATTTCTCAAGACCAA
>NJDD01000966.1:414820-430031 GCA_002245505.1 Calephelis nemesis | reverse complement strand
ATCTTGGACTCCCCTACTATATCGCGATAAACTTTCAGATATAAAAACAAGTTTTATGCTTTTCGATCCGTTTACTTAAGTGCATACTTACATAAATCTTCTGGGGTCTGGTTTTTGGCTTGACTTCATAAGGTCCCGGGTTTGATTCCCGGGCCTGGCGTTTTTATTTAAACATCTTTGCCCAGGATTGTTTAAGAACCCGAATTGCGACAGGTTTGCCATCTATTACATTGTGGGACTTTGTGAGTTTTCTGGTTGTTCCTTTACCAACTTTTTCGGGGATAAGGGCGTGAAGATACTTTTTTTTACTTAAATTTTTCACTTATTTCACAATTACATTTTTCACTTAAATGATTTCAATCTCCATATACCTAGTAACTCCAAAAGCGCATAACGTAACGTAATAAGTTTGACGAGTCTGGGTGAATGTGTGAGTCTATTTATAGCATCATTACCTCTAAATTATTGCACCGATTTCAATGTAGCTTTTTCGAAATAATTGAGATGATTCTTAGCTATTTTACAGGTAGGTTTTGTACGCTGCTGAATTTTTTTCTTTTCGTCTCAGCTGTGGTCTAGCGGTACAAGCGGACTTGACTTCATGAGGTCCCGGGTTCGAATCCCGAAAATTTGATATTTCCAATTTTCTAAAAAAAATTGCTCGGGGTTGAATATGTGCCCGGTTGGCGATAGATAGATATGGAATAATGCCACCTATCACATTGTGGGCCTTCGTTTCGTCGGCTAGTCGAGTGTGCCCCGATTGTGCCTCTGCCTACCCCTATGGGCGTGAATATAATTTTTTTTCTAATTATATTACTAAAACTTTCTTACCATTCGACATATCCGGCACACATTAATACAGTTATCCACCGCCCTATACGCACCCTTCAACTTTTCAATGGGAAAAATGAATCTGAAAATAGAATATCAGTCTGTGGGCGGCTTATGGTCTTTTGTACTTGTAACTTGTAACAGTAACTGTTATAGACGCATTAAGGTCTTTAATTGATTTTTCAAAACCACTAAATTTTCGACCTTCAAGTGTATTAATGAATAAATAAATTTTAATTCGTTATTAAAACAAAGAAAATATCAACAATATTAATAGTAAAAAAATCGCGAATCCCGACTTACAACCTCATGTACTAAACTCAAGATCAATAGCGATACTCTTGAATTTCGAATACATGCAAATTGGAAATCGTAATCGTTTTTATCTCATTTTCAACTCTTCCACGCAATACTAGCGAATTCAAAACATCACGTTAAAAAAATTTAATGAATCCGATGGATTAGTTTACCATTTATTACTTATATTATGTTAAATTTTAACAGTTCGCTTGTATTTAAGAGTGTTCAAGAGTACAAAATGACCCAATTTCCAAATTGCATGAAATCGTGCATAGTGGCTTAGGTTTGAATCTAGAACTAAGTAATACAATTCCTCATTTATTATTTTCCCCTTTGTGGCGTAGGAATGTGATGGTCCTATCGCCTAAGACAATCTAGGAAATTCATAAATTGTTTCCGAAGTACAGTCAAGTAGGCAAATGTAATATCATGGAATGACTCGGTCTTGAAATCGCCATATAAAATTTCTTGCTGGCATTAATGTCAGAGTTCGCCACTATCGCGTTTCGATATAAGCTTACGTTAGCGGGATATCTTTAGTATAGTCACTACATATTATAATACAAAGTCGCTTCCTCTGTCCCTATGTCCCTTTGTATGCTTAAATCTTTAAAACTACCCAACGAATTTTGATGCGTTTTTTTTAATAGATAAAGTGATTGAAGAGGAAGGTTAACAGGTATATTTTAAACCCGTGCGAAGCCAGGGCGGGCCGCTAGTAATAATATAAGCAAAGAGTTAGGGACAAACCTAGAACATCTTCATTATTTTATGAGAACAAAGGATAGGTCCAAAACTTAATTTAAATGCTTCTACAAAGTAAAATGTATTATTATACCAAACACATTTTGATTTTAAATTAAAAGAAACTTCAGTGACGTTTTCATGTTTTAATATACATACATACATAAAAATGTTAATTTTATTTTTTTGTTATGTATCTATATAATTTCTGTATTGTAATGTCGTCCGAAAAACTTTACCCGCTACAATAACTCCCTCTGTTGACAATAAAGCGAACTACAACTAGCTGAAGAATTCATAGCCAGCGAAGCGACGAACAAAATTCCATGGTTCATCGTGTTTGTTCTATGTTGTATTTGCGCCATCTGTTGGTGATGATAAAAACTATGATAATTTAAAGCAAGCTAGAGAATTTACATCTGGTGGCTTACTTTTATGTTAGTTCACTGGTTATTCAAATATTATGATAAAGAATAGATGGCGTTGAATATGACATGTTTAATTTTTTGTCAAAACAGAGATTAGCAAACGAAACACGTAACTTTAAAAAGAAGAAGCTATTCTCAACTGATAGTCTTTTGTTTTCAAAGTTAGTTCCGTCAATTTAATGTTTTTTGCTGTCATTGTATCGCCTGTGCAATTATGAGCACATTGTTAGCGTTGATAACATGAGGTCCTAGGTTTGATTCTCGGATTGAGCAGTTCAAAATGTGTTATTTTAATTTTTTTTTGTTAGTATAAACTTATTATTACAAAAAATTATACACAAATTTGAGAGCTGCCTAAGGAACCGACTCGGATTATTTCAATGTTATGTCGCGTTTTGATTATTCTTTTTCCAAAAGGTAGTCAGTAATAAAATTCCAAGATGGTCTACCATAAATTTTGGAAATATCCTACAAGTCGGGTCATGAATCATGATGCAATTTATTTAGGACAACCTTGGGCTGATTATCATTCAAGAAACTAAGTATAAAAATCGGTGTATTATTGCACAAAAATCGAGACAAACATATTATGAATTTTTCTGAAATTCATTTTAGTTACCTCCAGAAAAACCTAAATGTAAGGTGGCTAAAACAATCTCGATCACGTCGGCTTTCAAACCAAAAAATTCCGCATCGAAATCGGTCCACCCGTTCAAAAGTTATGATGCTTTTGAGTACAGACAGACATGCACACAGTCACAAAACAACAAACTACCCTTCTTTTTCCGTCGGGTTAAAAAACATGGTCGACTTGATTTGAAAAAAGTTAGCAACTTGTTACTTCTTTGAAATGTAATAAGTAGTTATTATCTGAATATCGAGGTTTTTTTCTGAAATTGAAGCGCTTCAGTTTCTTGGTAGTAAAGGTCTCAGCACACATATCAACTCGTTAAGGGATCGTCACCGTATCGCCTTTCGCCTCGCCGTCAACCAGACGTCAACCTATCGTATTCACGTCACCAAACAGTATCAGCAGCTCCCTTACATCAACTAGGGTACGGCCAAAGCTTGGAACCAATACGAAAAATACAGGTTCTGTACCGGTATTTAGCGGTTCTTGCCATTTCGATACCTGGATACCGGTTCCAAATTGGGCACCGGTACTTCGTATACCGGTACCGACCTGATACCGCTATCCAATTAAGGTACCCGTTAAATACACGTGCGACGTTGCCAATTTTCCTTTTTAGGTATCGGTATTATTTTCATCTCTCATGAAGTAACAGAGATATCTTCAATTGAAGAAAAAAATATAAGTAATATGTTTTCTAGTACCGGTATTATTGAAACGTACCGGCGTGTTTGTATGAAAAGGGAAATGAATGTGAAGGAAGCAAGATAGGTTTGTCAGGATTGTGAGATCTGGCACTCGATACTCTCTGCCTACACCGTAAGGGACTTGGCATGAAGATAAGTGTGTGTGTGTGTAGTATTATTGAAACAGTACCGGTATCAAAACCCTTAAACCAACACTACCGTTACTAAATCTGGTAACGGTACAAACAGTACAAGTAACGCCTTGGTATCGGTATTGCTTCAAGGTCATTAATACCGTTTCCTACCGGACCGGTACCGGTCTTTCATTTCAAGCCCTGGGTACGGCTAAACGACACCGCGCTAACTGCTCGCCGACCGCGAGCCTGTTCCGAGGCGCGGCGATTACGTTACGATTCTGATTAGTGTGCGTTGCAGTATGGAGTTTCTTACAAACAATAAAGAACGGCTCGAGGCGATCCCTTTCCGAGTTGATATGTGTGCTGAGACCTTAAGACGCTGCTTCTCAAGTTGATTGGTTTTTGTAAAAAAACGATTGCTTCGTCTAGAACTTTATTTACCAGACCTAGTTAGTATTTCCAAGTTATATAGCCTTCTTACTTTTCTATATTTCAACCCGCCTACATAATGTTTTCCGTACGAATTGCGTAAATATCGCAAACACTTTGAATTTAGGTGTTCATTTTGAGTACGAGTAGGTACCTAAGTGAGATTTTCTCAGACCGCCGCACTCACAATTAATTAGTCATTTAAAAAATTTATTCTTACCCATATCCTCAAAGGGGTTAACAGAGGCACAACCAAGGCACCCACGATTAGGCGAAGACACTAGATAAGTCCCACAATGTGATTTGTGGCAAGTCTATCGTCAACCGAGCACATTATTTTTACTAGAAAATTTAAAATACACATTTTCTAATTTTTGCTGCCTGGGAATCGAACTCAGTACCTTAAGAAGTCAAGTCTGACGCCAGACCGCTAGATCACAGACATTAAATCCTACTATATCCCATATGATGAATATTATAAATGCGAAAGTTTGTATGTTTATTTGTTTGTTTGTTACTATTTTACGCAATAACTTCTGAACCGATGTTTATGAAATTTGACACACACATAGTGGGTAATTTGGATTAACACATAGAATAGTTTTCATCAGTAAAAAAGTTCCTGTGGGACTATTAACCACGCGGGCTACGTCTCGGGCTACAGCTAGTATTATATAAATATTAATTACAAAGTTTGTGAGTTTGTATGTTTTACTTTGTCACTAAGCGATTTAAAACTTATATTTTCGATGTCCTTTAATTCAATTCTTTGTACTCTGTGTACTCGATCTGTGTAACTGATAAACAGAGACTAAAGTACCTTCTTGAACGTTTAAGTTGACATTACAGTTTTTCTAGCACTGTTGTTTAAATTGTAATGTGAACTTAAACCTTCGAGAACTCTAAGTTTAATAATAAAATAAAAGAGTATGCATATCATTGTCTGGAGACAACTGGTATGCTTTATTAAAACGTTTTATTTAACTTAACGCTTGTGAGTAAGTAAGTTTAAGTACGTTTATCCAGGTGGAAGTTTGAAGCTAAATTTTGAGCTGGATTTGGCATTCACTCCTGTGTTTAATGAGATAGAAATTTTACGATATGATGGAGCTGACAATATGATGATGAAAGTGGAAGTTGGTAACACAAACTCCAAAAAATTCCAGACGCAAATAAATATCATTTGTACTTGTATTAATAAATTGTACCTAAAGAAGAATTCTACTAAGTGCCGACGATAAGAAGTTTAGACTTTCATATCTTAAAAAAACTTCTAATATTATCCGGTAGTGTTTGTGCTAGTTTGATACATCTTTAAATGGTACATACAAGTTTACTGTTACAAAAAGTCATTAGAAATGAAATACATTTTTTTTTATTTTACAAGTTACACTAATTGAATCTAACCCCAAAGTATGCAAATCAAATGCTTGTGTTATGGGTGTTAGTCAACGATACTAATACATAGAAATACTTAAATAGGTAACATAATAAATTTAATTAACACCTAGACCCGGAAATACAGACATCTAAATGTTCATCACACAAATACCTGCCCCCGTCGGGAATCGAACCCGAGCCTCGCGGTTGATCGGTGTAGTTAGGCGTGTACGCTAGCCACTCGACCAACGAGGCGGTCACGAAATATTGTCACGAAAATATATTTTTTGGCGAAAGTTTGTTAACATTCTAAACTGGACTTATAGGGGTCTTTTATATTCATAGGTTCTAATAAAAACAAAAAGTCATTTCGAATTAAATACATGATGTAAATCATTTAAACGAGAAAGTAATTAATTGAGCCAAATGAACAACAAAAACAAAATATATATTTCGATCCCTAAAAGCTTTATCAAGTTTCGTAAATGATAAAATTTGTATTAAACATATCCTGAATGCATTTCATTCATTGAAATATATTTTTAATTAAAACAATATTTTGTGACAACTTTTAAAACACATATTCCAACAATAAATGAAATTTCAAACTTAACTTGTTTAGAATACTGACGATATGAACATTTGTATAAAGATGTTGATTTCAGGTACATTTTATCAAATAAAAATACTTAACTTGTATAAAATTATTTTTTCGTAATTAAAAATATCGCAGAAGAACGCACCTACATCCTTTTTACTTGGTGTCTGTGTGTATATTTTGTTTTCACGTCAAAACTACTGAATTTATTTGAACGAATATTGGGATACCAGGTAATAACAAGTATGTTTTACAGGTTTTGCCGTTTCTTCTCCTGACTGGCTAGGTTTGGAAACAGTGATAGTAAAGGCATATAGGCAATAGGCTTGGTTGCCGGGGAGTTTGTTTTGCCGTTTCTTCTCCAGACTGGCTAGGGTTGAAAACGGTGGTATTTTACAGTAGATAGTATTAAAATTAATGTACCTTTAAAATGATTTGTAATAAATTATGAAGCTTATTAAACATATAAAAAAATAAAATATCTATTTAAAGTAAAAAAAAGTGCTGTGATTTAAATGTTAAAATGTATATAAATGTTTAATTTCTTTAAATTTAACTAAACACACACCACAATATGGTAGAATATGTTGTATAAAAAATAAATAATTTTCATACCTAGGGTTGCCACGAGTGACATAGAACATAGAGCTCTACTGACTGACTTTTGACTGACTGACTGTCTGAATTTTGGCATACAAATAGTGATTAGTTATTGCTTCGGTGTTATCATAGGATGGTGCTAAAATGTTTGTATGAAAAAGGTAATGAACGTTGAGGAAGCCAGATAGATAGGTCTGCCAGGATCGTGAGATTTGGCACTTGATACTCTCTGCCTACCATGTAAGGAATTTGGCGTGAAGATATATTTTTTTGATATTGGAAGGCAAACAAGCAGACGGATATCCTGATGGTAAGAAATTCACGCCGCCTACAGACACCAAATGTGTTTATGGTGCGTTGCCAACCTAAGGTAAGTATGTAGGTACATAATGATTAGATTAGATGAAATATTAGATTACATTAATATATTATATTATAACATGCACAATATGACTTATTTTTTTTAATTCAATAAAAGTGGGCAAAAATTTGGGCATTGATGCAAAAAGGCTTTTTGTCCTGATATCCAAAAAAGTTCCAAGGAGTAGGCTTAATATGCAAGTGGCGTCACGGCAACCGCTTGTATATTCTTTGAAGTAGAGCACCTACACTGCTATAGTGCAAATATAGATATCTACGAGTATTTTGCTTATCTACGCGCTACGAAAGTACGTAGAGCGCTTGGATACTGTGGTTTAGTTAACATATTATTATATACGCCTATGGCGTAGGCAACTAACATTTCTAACAGAATAAAAAGTATCTGCCTTAACAAAACATAATTTAAACGGGTATTTAACTAAATATTGTCTATTGTCTCTTTGGTCTAGCGGTCCAGGTGTTGGACTTGACTTAATGAGGTCGATTCGATTCCCGGGTCGGGCAACAAAAATAAAATGTTGTTTTTCCAATTTTATAATAAAAAAAATGTTACATACTTGGGATTGGATATGGGAACGGTTGGCGATAGAATTGCCACCTATCACATTGTGAGACAGTTTTCGAGTAGTCGTGAGCATGGACTCTGCCGACCTTTTTCGAGATTTGGGAGTGAAGATACTTTTGTCTAATATTGATAGACAACCTTTCTTTCAACAAAAAAATCTCCATCGTATCTGAAACGATTTAATTTTTTTAAATTTTATTTTAAAGTGCGTAATTATGAGGTGGTCCTATTGACACTGATTTTGGTTTTGATGATGGAATTTCTTGGAAATCGAGGAAGATACCTAAATTTTATGTATGTATGTAGATTATTAGACGTACTGAGCCGTCATCATGAGTTCGCGGCTTGTCAAGTTTACTGTACTCGCTACCGTCTCCGTAAATTATTTTTCTAAATCTTTGAACAGCGCCTCTATTGGTAACTAAGAGGTACACATTTTTAGACAAAAAATGTGCTAGATTTGTCCTGAACTCATGGTAAAGGCCATGAGTAAGTATAGATTACGGTAAGTTACTTGTCGAAATCTATGACAGTTTTGGTCCAAAAATGTGTTAATCTTACCAATAAAGGCGTCCTTTAAAGTAATTATTTTGCAAATATTTTAGCGAGAACTAAGGTAAAGTTGACAAGACGTTAACTTAAAGTTTTGCTCTCATTGAAATAAAAGTGTTAAATAAATTCAATATAATATAAATTGGTATAAGTATAAAAAAGTCGGTTTTTTGCAGTTTTACTATATTGATATGGCAAAGTGCAGAACTTCAGTAATTTTACAACTTATTCCACTAATAATCTCTTTACTCCGTAAAAGTAGAGAAAATCCTATCTCATACCTCGTTGGAATTTATTACCTTTTTGCTTGTGCTCGTGGTCATTTGCAGCGTTGAAGATACGGCCCGTGAGATAATAGCTTCTAAAGAGGAAATTGATAGGCTCCTCAAGAGTTCTGCTTAGAAAAACTCATTAAGGCGCGTTTCATAATTTTCTTACCGCAAAAACAAAGGAAAAGGAAAATAAAGATATTGATTTTGGTTTGGTAACGGGAAAAACAGTATTAATCATGAAGAAAAGTTTAATGCTTAGCTGGAAATAGAGGGTCCAAATACGATAGAAAGCATAGCTAAAGAGTAGAAAATAATATTTATCTGGATGTCTTAAAATGCCATTGTAATTTTCCAACATAAAGATGTTATTTTAAACAAATAACACTAAAATAAAAAAATATAACCCTCAACATGGCCTACATATTATAATGTACCTAGGTGAAATCCTCCTGATTCAGGTAAGCTGTAAAGCTTTTATAATAAAATCCGCATAGAAATTTGTCCATGCGTTCAAAAGCTCTGATGCCAACGACACACAAATACACCCACACCCACACACCTACACACAACATTGACGTTAAACTTATAAAAACCCTCTTTTTCAGTCGGGGATTACAAATAAACTTACGAACTCAACAAAGAAATGCATAATAAAGAAAGTTATTATTGTCGAGATATTACATTGAATAATAACATGCATTTAATTTAGTCAAGATGTTTTCCCTATAAGAATATAAGCCTCTTATTCTATACAAGCTGACTTGGCGAACATCGTTCCGCCTTATATTGACTACTAATAACATTTTGTATGGGAAAAAAATCTTAGTCAAAGATGAATAAAAATTATTTTAGCGTGCAAACTTTTCTAAACAAACTTACCTACCCTGTATGGAATTAGGCGTAAAGATATGTGTATGTATATCTAAAAGCCACTTTGAGATGAATTAATTATCGCCTCTGTAATCTATTGGTCCGCCGTCATACTTGACTTTTTGAGGTCTCGGATTCGATCCCTGCGTCGGGCAACAAACAACAATTGAAAATGAGTATTTTCAATTTTCTATTAAATAACGTTGCTCGGAATTGGATGTGTTAGGTTGACGATAGACTTGCCACCTATCATATGTGGGTATTAGTGTCTTCGTCTAGTCGTCGGTGCCTTGGTTGTGCCTCTGCCTACCTGTTCGGGGATATGAGCGTGAAGATACTTTACTTTTACAAAAGATGATGGGTCTATAACGAACTACAAAATTTATTGTTTAAAAATATCGGGCTAATTAAAAATTGTAAAGTGTATTCTAACCAACAAAAAAGAATAAATGAAATAGGACGGCGCGAAAATGAATTTTAGTTAAATTAACATGTTTTTATGTCTTCCACGGGAACCCCATGTGTAAACTGCGTAAAAATTATTATTAAGTGTCGCTTAGAATAAAGAGGTCTGGCCTTATTTCATCACGTATAGTACTACTATTTAAAATATGCGCTTCGGCTTTAATTTTTTTTACACTTTATACTTTTATTTTTTTGAATTGGCTGACCTAATCTAAATTATTAATTATGTGAAATAACTCTAAATAGATATCTTTAAAATACAATAGCTGTGCCGGCGAACTTCGTACCGCTCTATGGCTGTGAATGACATTGACATTCGTTACGCGCGTTTTCTAAAATATGCAAAATTAAATGTTTATTTTTCAGTATTTCTGAGAGATTTTCTTAATATTTTTTTTCTTTAAGAACCTTCTCCTAATAATAACAAATACAACAAAAAAAGGAATTAGTGAAATCGGTCCAGCCATTTTCGCGTGATGCCGTGACCAAAGAAAATGGGTTTCATTTTTATATGTATATATTCGGATTTCCGAAGATTGACGAATATAGCCGAAGCTCATAGTTTAAATAGTACTACAATACAGTTTCAGAGATCCGTTGTTAAGGTAAATGTACACGAAGGGCTGATTGTGGCGATCAAATTGAAAACCAAGTTCAGTAAAACTAAGTTTACCATAAATGAGTACAATTATCGCTTATGATTTTGTTTGTTACTATTGCAAGAACTTTTAAAATTGATAATGTTCTTATCCCCTAAGAATCTGCTTTTGACGTAAATCAGTTAAATAATAAAATAACAATAATTGCCCGTGTTAGTCCGAGCTCCTTTGCAGAATTGACCATCTGCCTTTCTTGCCAGGCAGCTCGTAAAAGGCGAGCATAGGCTTATCATCACTAACACTGTGACATCTGACTAGGTGGTAGAGTTTAGCAGCGACTCGCCCGGATTGGTACCACCGCCTTACCTATTCCTGCCACCATAACGTCATGACGTGTTCCGGTTCGGAGGGTAAGGTAGCCGGTAAATTTACTTTTGCTCGAGGCCTAACACCCTGACCTCAAATTGGCAACGCACCATTACCATCTTTGGTGTCTCTAGGCGGCGTGAATTTCTTACCATCAGGAAATCGTCTGCTTGTTTGCAGATAATAATATATAAATCGTCACTAGTGGTAGAGTAGGTTGGGCTCCCCCGCCTTACCTATTCTTGCTGCCATAACGACATCGTTGTGTATCGGTCTGGAGGGTAGGGTAGCCGGTAGACTTGCACAATAGGCCTTACATCCTGGCGACAAGACATTGACGCACCTATAATATCTATGGTGTTCATAGGCCATGATAGTTCTTACCATCAGGCGAGCCGTGAGTTTCTTCACAGTCTTACCACATAAAAAATAGGTATTTAAAGCAACCGACAAAAAAATTACACTATTGACACTTCTGACAATTGACTAAACGAGTTTAATAATTAAAACAAAGGAGATTGGTAATTCAAAGCTTGAACTCGGTTCAGATTAAACCAAGATCTATTTAACTAGGTTAAATGCAAACTGCTTAGTTCTAAGCGTTGTTAGAGCGTTCACTGAGTTTAGCTTAAGTTAAACCTAGGTTTCACTGTGAATTTAAATGCGATCAAGACTGGCCTAAGCTTATGAAAATTATACCGTACTTAGGTTTCAAGTACTTCTAATACTATAAGTACATAGTATTGAAACAAATAATAGTAATACTTCCCCGTGTTGGTCCGGGCTCCTTTGCAGAATAGACCATCTGCCTTTCTGTGGCAGGCAGCTCGTAAAAGGCGAGCATAGGTTTATCATCACTAACACCGTGACATCTGACTAGGTGGTAGAGTTTCGCAGCGACTCAGCCGGATTGGTACCACCACCTTACCTATTCCGGTTCGGAGGGTAAGGTAGCCCGTTACCTTACTTTTGCTCGAGGCCTAACATCCCGGCCTCGGGTTGGCAACGCACCATTACCATCTTTGCTGTCTCTAGGCGGCGGCAATTTCTTACCATCAGGAAATCCATCTTCTTGTTTGAAAAAAATGTCATTGAGTGTGTTTCTGTACTTGGCATTACAACTCCATAACTATCCAGATTTAGATAAAGTTTTACTCGTTTGCATGTCTTGTAGTTCAGTCAGTCATTTATGAAATGAAAATAAATTGTTTGCAGAATATACACAATTATCATGGTATTACAAAAATATGTACGTGATTAAAACCATAACCTGTTTTGAGTTATAATTGATCTAACCAAAACTATTCCTAAAATTTATGTCTAGCTGTGTTTCATGATTTAGGACGCATTTTTGAAAATTTGTAACCAATATCTGTACATATTACATAATAATGCTATTATAACAAAAACAATCAAAATTGGTAAAGCCATTCTTAAGTTGTGGCAATACAAACAAATAGGAATTTATTTTGATGTAGAAAGACAAGGCCTAAAATTTAAAATTTTTAATAACCCCATACAATACCTTCATTTAATGTTAGCTACATCAAACCATATATCGATTACTTCAGTATTCAAAAATAAAAAAAAGTATGGTAAAGTAAAATACCTAATTTGAGGTCTTCAATCTCAAAGAGGCAGGTAAAGCCTCAAGCAGGACTCTCACGACTAGTCGAAGACACTAATTCCCACAATGTGATAGTTGGTAAGCCTATCGCTAACTTGTGCGTGACATATCCAATCCATAATCCAATCCCAGGCACCTTTGCATTTCTTAGAAAATTAACAAAAACATATTTTCTTTTAGTTGACTGACCTGAGGATCGAACCCAAGGTTTCCTGAACTCAATTCACGTCCACAGAGGCGAAAATTGAAGTATGTCTATTCATTCTAACGTTATGAAGGCACAGACATAACACACAGTTATGTAGTACAAGGCCGATAGGTTAGGATTCTGGTTGCCAGGGAGTTTGTTTAGCTGTTTCTTTTCTATATAAAGATTACTTACAAATTAAAAATATTTTCCAGTGGATCAAATTGTGAATCTAAACACTTTCCCGGATCCCCTTCAACACACACGAAAAATTGCATCGTAATCGCTTCGGTCGTTTAGGAGGCCTTCAGCGCCGTATACACATACACACAAGAAATACATATATGTATATAAAGATACAATATAGAAGGTAAAGAATGTCGTTTATATTGGTATTGCACATCCGCATCTATCTTTAGGAGTCCACCGTATTAAGAACTTAGTCACTTAAATAATCTAATACTTGTCTCGGGTTCTCACGAGGAGTTGACCTACTTGTCTGGCAGTTCTTAAGAGGCGAGCGTATTACAGCTGCCAGTAACACCGGACTACAATCAGGTAGTCGAGTTTTGCGGTAACTAACCTGTATTCAATCTCCCCATTTATTCACAAATCTCAGTGCTTGTTGTAGCAGTGTTTCGAGTTGGAATAAGAATAAGAAAAAATAATATCATATAGACTGTAAGGTTCTTCGGGATTCATGTAATTATATTTAAAAACTACCACCGGATCGGAACGCGGACACTGACTGAGAAGATCGGCCAAAAAAACTTGGCAGGTTTTTTTCTTTTAAATATAGTAAACAAAGTATTAAATTCTATTAATATTATAAATGTGAAAGTTTGTGTGTTTGTTTTTTTTGCTTGTCAATTCTTTTAAAAAAACTGCTTATATTATGGAATATATACTCATGGAATATTATTCATGGAATTTGGCACACACATAGAGGGTAATTTGGATTGACACATAGGTTAGCTTTAATCATGAAAAAATGTTCCTTTGGGACCATTAACCATGGGGGCATTTGCTAATAATCTTATCTGTGATTTTATCAGTATATACTTTCATAGAAACTTATAACCCCGTTTGTAGGTCTGTAGGCGTTATTTTTTAACAAGAATGGGCCTTGTGTTTGAACTCTACATATATGCCAATTAAGTTTGTTAAAAATCAGTCTATCGTTTTAGAGTGAAAGCGTAACAGACAGAGAAGCTTTTGCATTTGTGGATGTATGGATGTAGAGAGTATGTTATGAAGAAAAACTAATCCCAAGAGCTCTTTTTGGGGATTGGATTTCCGGGGTATAAAATCTTCAGAGGGGCTATATTGTCTGTCTCTGTAATATAATATATCTGTTGTATATGTGATGTGATATAATAGGTGATGTGTGTTCGAACTACCAAGTTATCTACATATTTACTTTTTCATGATATTTTAGAAAACATCATTATTTTTTTATTCCTTCCACCATAACGTCAGTGCTTGCTGTTGACGTGTTCCGGTTCGGAGGATAAGGTAGGTAGCCGATAAACATAGTTTTTCTCGATGCCTTTCATCCCTTCTTTAGGTTGACAACGCACCATTATCACCTTTGATGTCTCTAGGCAATGTACAACAACAAGAAAATTAGATTTTTCCAATTTTCTAATAAAAAAAAGTTGGTCGGGATTACAAATGTGCGCGGTTGGCGATAGGCTTGCCACCTATCACATTATGGGATTTTGTGACTTCGGCTAGTCGTGGGTGCCCTGGTTGTGCCTCTGCCTACCTCTTCAGGGATATCGGCGTGAAGATACTTTTTTTTAGGCAATGTAAATTTCTTACCAAAAGGAAATCCATATGCTTGTTTGCCCTCCAATATCATAAAAAGAAATAAAGTAATAAAATCGCGATTCAGTGTTAAGGCTTGTAAATATTTGAATGAGCATTATCACGCGGAAAGGATTATTATTTATTAACAATTCTTACGCGTTACGCGAGAAATTATTTAATTACTTACAAATATGATATTTAATCAAAATTTTAATTAATACGTAGGAAAGTTTAATATATAATACACGGCCCCAATTAATTTAAACTATGTATCTTCGGATTTATTTTAGTACAAGATACAAACTACATCGACCTACACGAAGCTGATAAAAGAATGTAACATATTACATAATATGTATTGTGAAAGAGAAATCATTTTAAAAAAGGGTTTCCTAGAAGAAGCCTTGATAGAATATATCCATTTACTTTTTCATTTTTTTTTCATTTTTCCTGTTTTTTTTTATATGCCTAGGGTTGCATATTACATATTAACAATCAAATGCGCATGATGTGTTGATATATATTTTTTCTGTTTTCCAAATCTGTGAAAATAACTGCATCGACTGTAACTGTTTATAGCCATAATAATCCAGATAAGTAACAGACAAACCAACTTCTCCACATTCTATAGAACTTATATTTTGAGTCGGGATACATTTCCCTAATATCTTAATAAAAATATCTAATAACGTTTTTTTTTCATTACACAGTGTGTAATGAAAAAAAAATTTTAAAAATTAAAATAATA
>NJDD01000966.1:352339-399156 GCA_002245505.1 Calephelis nemesis | reverse complement strand
ATTTAGGATGTATAAATCAGGGATGAAACACAAAACCGCGTTGCGGCGCCGCGCCGCTAGAATCGGCAGTAGCGTCGCTGACGATTGTAGCGGTGCGGAACTATTTATTAATTTTAAAAGAGTTATATCTCCCCGTGTTGGTCAGGGCTCCTTTGTAGAATAGACCATCTGACTTCCTGCAAGGCAGCTCGTTAAAGGCGAGCACAGGCTTACAGGCACTAACACTATGACAACTGAGTAGGTGGTAGAGTTTTGCAGCGACTCACCCGGATTGGTACCACCGCCTTACCTATTCCTGCCGCCATAACGTCATGATGTGTTCCGGTTTGGAGGGTTAGGTAGCCGGTAAAGCAACTTTTGCTCGCGGCCTAACACCCCGGCCTCAGGTAGGCAACGCACCATTACCACCTTTGGTGTAGAGACACCACTAGACCACTAGAGACTAGAGAGGCGGCGTGAATTTCTTACCATCAGGAAATCCGTCTGCTTGTTTGTCTTCCAATATCCTAAAAAAATAATAATAAATAAAAATAAGTTTCTCACCATGGTCCATGGCATAGACATTTGGCCCTTAATGTGAAGAAGTGTCCCATACAAACTGGTCTGACAGCACTATATTTGATATTTTCCATCGTGGGCGCTTGGTAAACTTCCAAATATTCATATTTTTAAATGAAGAAACACTTGTACTTCTGAGGTGAATATTTTCTTATTTAAATGTAATGAAAATTTATTCTAAGTACAGGACAAATGCCTTAATGAAAATATCTTAATAGATCGGAGATCCAAACATTCAAAAATTTGGTTATACTTCGACTCATAAATTTTAATACTTATCTTTCCCTTAATTATGTCTAATTGCTTGCTTGTAATGACGAAACAATCTTTAATGTTCGCTATCATTTAAGACATTTAAGTAACCCTGGAGAAGTAAACAGAGGAACAACCAGGTACAGACAATTGGTTGAATATATTTAGCAAACCTTTCGCCAACTTGAAATTTATCCAATCCCGGGAATCATTTTTTTTATTACAAATTGACAACGCACTTTTTATTGAAACCCGAAATGGGAATCGAACCCGGGACATAGTCTAGTCAACGCTTACACCAGACCACTGTACCAACAAACAACGCATCTAAATGGCTCACCCTTTTCAGGAGTTATGATGGCACAGACACACATACATAGATGTATCAAACTTACGACACCTCTCTTTTTCGTGGAGGTTAAATAATGTGTAGCATCAACAAATGTACTGCTCAGTAATCCTTCAATATTGTTTGTTGTAGTCCAAAATAAGGAAATATTTTATGTATTTTAAATTATTTTAAAATGTCGCATTATTGTCTCTGTTGTCCAGCGATCCGCGATTAGACTTGACTTTTCGAGGTCCGGGTTCGATCCTCGGTTCGGGCAACAAATAAATAGAAAATAAATACTTTCAGTTTTGTAATAAAAATAACGTTGCCCGGGACTTGATATATGCCGGTTGGCGATAGGCCATGGGTGCCATCGCTGTGGCTCTGCCTACTTATTCGGGGATGTAGGTGCTACATGCTTATTCCTGAATACTTTTAGAAAAATCGCATCGACATCGGTGCATTCATTTAAGAGTCGTGATATCATACATACTGACATGTCAAATACACAAGAGTCTTTATGAACTAGCTATAGACAAGAAATTCGTTGTTTGCTACATACGTTATATACGAAGGTATACAAACATAACAAAGTTAACCAGTAAAGCTTTGTGATTACTGATTCAGTATTGATATTAGCAACTACATTTTCCATTAAAGTTTTATCTTCAAATGGATCTTGCTTTAGAAGCTAAAGTTTTTATAGCGAAGCTAAGTTGGAAAGTTATATACGTCCAGTTTTCTTAGAAATGATATTTAAAGAAAGAAAAGAAAACGAATAAAGGAGTTTTTGCCAGCGTTAGGATGTGATGATCCCATCACCTGTTTTCTGTAATTTACCTATGTAGGATAGGGTATATACCTACGGATTTCTTAGCATAGATATGGAAAGTAGGAAAACAAAATAAATAATAAACAGTTGTCTTGCGTTGGGATGTGTTGACCCCATCATCCGGTTTTATAGCGAAGCTAAGTTGAAAAGAAATACAATATCCAATTTTCCAAGAATTGATATTTAAATCAATTTAAAAAACGAATGAATATGGATTTTTATACCAACGTTGAGATGTGTTGACGACATCATTTAGTTTTATAGCGAAGTTTTGAAATTGAAAGTTTCTATCCAGTTTTTGAAGTTATACTTCTTTTGGCGGGTTAGGAAAAAATGATGAGGGTAATTTTTTTTAGATGTATTTAAACTGAGTTTTTCACTGGTGTGGGATGTGACAATACCATCACCTGCAGTTGGTAATGAAGTAATTTAGGTAAACGAGTAATTCCATTAGAGTCCAAACCTTAACTCGTTGTTAGTGTGCTGTTTAGCAGCTTTAACCACAGTGCTCATTATTATCATGTTCCTCACATGTATTTGATATATACGATGGAATCTCCTGACTGGACCTTTAATAGGATAACAACCGGAAAAATTTGAATGAAAATGGGGAAACAACTTTAAAACGTTTTAATACAAACTGTTGGTAACTGTTAATGTAAAGTGAAAGAAAGTTGGCTAATATCAAAAATCTCATAAATCGTGTATTTTATTTAATTTTCGACACATTTCCTTTAATATGTACTCATATTTTGTTATATCACTCACATATGGATATAAATATTTGATTAGTTTGTATATATATTGAAACACATTAGTTGAAATTAAATGTGACAATGAATAAAATTCAATTAAAATTCAATTGCTTTAAATTATTCCCAATTAACAAACTAAACTAAAATTAATGAATTTTAATTTAGTTACATACATACATGCTGACAAACCTGTCTTGCTTCCTTCACATTCTTTGCCCTTTTTATAAAAACACGCCGGTTTCGGAGACTTTTGACACCACCCTCGGATAATATCCAAGTGATCTGATCGTGAAATGTCAGCCTTGGTCTCCCCGGGTACCTACATCCATCCACATTCGCATTGTAAATCTGCTTTGTCAAACCTTCATCTGGCATTCTTTCCATTTATTAGTTTACTTTAATTAAATAAATTTTAATTTTTAATTACACTAAACTAAGCCAAATTTGAGATATTAGTATTTTGATATGTACCTTAACTCATATTTTGTTTTATCACTCACGCCTGGACATAAATATTTGATTAGTTTGTATATTTATATTGAAACATATTAGTTGAAATTAAATGTTATAATGAATTTAATTTAATTAAAATTCAATTACTTTAAATTGTTCCTAATTAACAAACTAAATTAAAATCAATAAATTTTAATTTAGTTTAATTAAATAAATTTTAGTTTTAAATCAAATCACACCAAACTCAGCCCAATTCGAGATAATACTAATCAGTTTAATTCAATTCACTTTAAGTGATCATTTTAAAATTTTATCTTAATACAAATAACGTGTCACGATGTGTGTCCGCGATGGACTTCTAATAACATAGGCTTACCGTCACTAATTGCCAAACTGGTAACGAAGATATAACAAGATCGAAGATTCGAAGAAGTGAAACACTATAACTCTTTAAAAAAGAATTGAAGTTGATCTTTATAATACTTAATTAAGTATAATGTATGTTTTACGAGTATTATTTTGGTCCATAAATTGTGAATGTATTTGTTTAAGTGTAGCTAAGTTTTATTTACTTAATTGTACACTACAACCAGGATAAATTTATGTTCAAATTTCTGTTTCTCTCTAGGGTAAGCTGTAAGAAATCTCTACACGAGATAAGCTCATCAAAATAGGCTATTGTAATTTTTTCCTAAAAAATGTTATTTCTTTTGTATTATTTCACTTCTGTACAATAAAGAATTATTATTATTAATATTGACAAAAATAATGACTTCATCTTTTACTCATCCCATACAAAATCAGAAGTCTAAATAAATTTAGCCAGTTAAACAAAATAACAATAAATAATTAAGATCATAAAATATTTTGACATTGACCTTTGGCGATTAACATAATAAAATATGTCAATAAAATAATCAGATTTCAAATTATATAGATCGTCAATTTATCATCAAGTGTACAGTAAGCACACAAAACACCTGAGCCACTAACAGAGCCTTTACCATGAGTTTGTATAGATTACGTTCAGTAAGTTACGTGTCGAAATCTATGACACTTTTGGTCTAAAAATGTGTTTCTCTTAGTTACCAATAGGAGGCGCTGTTCAAAGTTTTCATACAAATAATTTACAGAGACGGTAGCGAGTATAGTAAACTTGACAGGCCGTAAACTCATGGTAAGGGCTCTGGACTTTAAAGGTATGTCAGTTTGAGTTTTGGCGCCATCGAGAGAAAAGATGGTCGAGAAGAAGTTTTTTTTATAAATTTTATTAAATTTCGTGTTTATATTGAGTAATAAAATTAGTCAGTTTTGGTGACATTTTGTACAATTTTATTTAGTGAAAGGGCAAATAAAGTAATCATAAAGAAATTAGCGTATCGTGTATTTCCTCATTGCCGAGAAATTTCGTTACATGAGCTTGAGTTATGAGACCACCGCTTTATCCAAGACAATGATACGACGACTTTAGATTTATAAATAATTATAATTGAATTCCAATTTTGGTAAATTTGATGCAAATTTCTACTTGGCTAATGGCAAAATACTGACGTGAATGCCAAAACCTAAAGAATGAAGAAGAAGGTATGCCAGTTATGTCGTCTGCTTACAGTGTGTGTTTATTTTTTAACTTCTAATAAAATTTTGGAAACAATGAAAAACTAAACTTGTCTCTAAATTTCATTGTTTGAAAATCAATGAAAAAATAAACTAAACTAAATTTTAATGTATATCAGTTACAAATTTACTGCTTGGGGCTGTAACTAGAAATTTCATTCATCAATTTTGTATATTCATCCATTTATATACAAATAAAATCAGTATTTCAGGAACAATGTAAACGTTTCAAAAAATTTAACCTGAAAGAGATTGCATTTCTGTGAATTGATAAAATCCTTTTTCAATTTTATTATTTCATTTTTTAAACGAAACTACTGAATTCAATTTGAAATATTTGTTCTATGTTTTAAAATATCATTTTTTCTATTTTTATTCTGAACCAGTTATGTGGTAAAGGTAGTATAAATGTAGTATAGGTAGATAGGTTTATCTTTTGTGGTGGTAGGTACAATGCGACCAACTTATCTATTCAGTAAACATTGTAGCAAGTAAAAATACTTGCTACGCTGTTTATGATGTTGGAAGGCAAATAAGCAGACGGATTTCCTGATGGTAAGAAATTTAAAGGTGTTAATGGTGTGTTGCCAACCTGAGGCCAGTATGTTAGGCCTCAAGCAAAAATAAGTTTACCGTCTATCTTACCCTCTGAAACAGAACACATCAATGGCAAGAACTGACGTTATGGTGGCTGGAACAGGTAGGCGGTACCAATCCGGGCGAGTCCACCTAGATCCTATCCAGTATCCAGTATCCTGTGTCTGTCAGCCTATGCTCGCCTTTTACGAGCTGCCTGACAGGAAGGCAGATGGTATGTTTTGCAAAGATCAACACTGGGTAAACGGGAGGTATATCGTTTAGTCACAAAATGTAGACAGATTTAGTGTTTCTCATAGACAATTCCAACTCAAAAGTAACAAAAAGAAAATGTAGTTGAGTACATTTTTGTTACTCATCCTTCAGAAACTGAGAGAGGAATAACGATTCACATTCACAAAGTAGCGGTTTAGTGTAATGATTACTGATTAAAATTGTTAGCTTTTTAACTAATTTTGACTAGAAGATAGACTAAAAATACATGTTTTATTGTATGGTATAAGACAGCTGATATACACACAGCTCTTTTAATGGTAAGAGACGACTGAAGGCACAAGTTGCTTTGTCGTGCAGCCATAGTTACGTAGTCTTTTTCCCGTCCAAAAGGTCAGAAAAGGTGCTACACTGGTAAATAAGGGCTAGCATCCTATAACATTATTAAGCAATTGCATATTTTTTTAGTTACGATATTGGAAGGCAAACAAGCCGACGGATTTCTTGATGAAAAAAAAATCAATTCTATGGTGCGTTGCCAACCTGTGTTTGGGCTGTTAGGCTTCGAGTAAAAATAAGTTCAACGGCTACTCTAACCTCCGAACAGGAACACGTCAACGGCAGGAATAAATAAGGCGGAGGTACCAAACCGGGCGGATCGCTGCAAAACTCTACCACATAGTCAGAGGTCACGGTTTTGGTGACGGTAAGCATATGCTCACCTTTTAAGAGCTGCCTAGCAGGAAGGCAGATGCTCTAGTCTGAAATGGAGTCCAGACCAAGACGGGGTAGTTAATATTATTATTTAATAAAAATATCTTACCAATAAATATTTAGTAGTCGTAACTCTATCTGTAGATAGGTTATTGACACTGGCTGTAAGTTGGACCAATTTCAAATAGCTACGGAATTTAATCAACATTGTTTTATACATCGTAATTATAAAGATGTCAAATTCCTGAATAATTATACTAATGAACCGGGGGAATACTGCTTTGTACGTAGCTGAGCGCTACGTCTGTAGCTCGTAGCTTGTCTACAGTTGATGCTCTGCAGTAAACGGTCTACGGTTTACGAATCGATTTTTAAGCCCAGACATAAAAAGACGTGTGTAGGTGGAAATATATTCGCTTATCTGAAAGTTGGTATAAAATGGACCGTATTTTAGTATTCGTATAAAACTGTAAGTTTCTCACAACAATTGTTCCGTCTGTGAGTCTTTCAAAGCAAGGCTGATCCGAATGTGATGCAGTAGATTTAATGTTCGAAAAGGTCTACGAGAAGAGTGTGGCGCGCGAACAATGTAAAAAGTACAAGTTAGCGACTATAATCTCACAAATTCGAAGTATAGAAATATAACTAAACTACTTATATCAAATGAAACAAAAAAAATGAGAAATACGAAATGTTCATAAGCGCGGATTGTACAACGGGTTTTAAAGTTTGAAGTGTTTGCGCCATGTTTGCACACGTGCGTGTGTGTGTGTGTGTGCGTTAGTGTGTGTTGTTTGTGTATGTGTGTGTTTGTGTGTTTGTTTGTGTGTTTGTGTGTGTGTGTGTGTGAGTGTGTGTGAGTGTTTGTGCTTATGTTATCATAAGTTTCGAAAGAATTTCGATTTGCTTTTTTTATTCGAAATTTGACGTGATCGAGCTGGTTTTCAGCTATACCTATTATAAAGGTTTGGTTAAGGTTATCAAATTTTTGGAAATTTTGGGATAATTCAATTATATTGTTAAAATTTAAAAACTTTCAGGACTACTGGAAATAGCTTATTTGGTAGATAATATGACCATCTTTTGCTGTAGTGTGTCGTGCATAACTTGCTGGATCCATCACTTTATTACTGGTGATGTATGTATTAAACTATACTATTTATATACATACATACATACATGTATGTTTAGCGCTCGGTTGTTATTCGAAGGTGGTGTCAAGAAGATCCGAAACCGACGTTTTTGTATGAAAAGTATAATGAATGTGGAGGAAGCAAGGCAGGTTTCTCAGGTTTGGGATTTGATACTCTCTACCTACCCCGTAGAGTCTTGTCGTGAATATGTATGTGTGCGTATGTCACATATGTATATTACTCTGTCAAGATGTACCGGAAAAAGATCAATAATACACAAACTGTTTGTTATTGCCTCGTTGGTCGAGTGGCTAGCGTACATGCATAACTACATCGACCAACCGCGAGGCTCGGGTTCGATTCCCGACGTTGTCAGATATGAATTATGAAAGTGATGAACATTTAAGTGCATTTCCGGGTCTGGGTGCATATCAAATTAATTGTGGTATCTATTTAAATATTTCTATGTATTAGAATTGTTGACTAACACCGATAACACATCCATATAATCTGCTTAGATTCAATTTGTGTGACTTGTCCACAGTAATTTCTAATTATATTTATTCACGATAAAAAAATTTTTTGATTATATGTACATGCCAGTTTTTAGTTCAAAATGTTATTTTGCGTTTTAGTCTGTGTTACCGAGTTTGTGAGTTAAATAAATTTATTTCAGTATAATTTGAGTGTTTTTGTATATTATTATCTTTCGTTTTTGTAAGTCTTTGCTGTTGTAATAAATTTGTTCTTACGATAACAAATTACAGCATTAACACAAACGAAAAATTCGCTAACTTCAGGGTTATACCAATAGATACGTATCCAGAGATATTTTTATGAGGGGCAGGCAGATCTGTAGTAATCCTATAATTTAGTGTTAACATATAAATACGTTTAATAATTTATGTATTTATAAAATATACATAAAAACCTTTCCCTTTAAACACTTTATCTATTAAAAAAAATGCATCAAAATCCGTTGCGAAGTTTGAAAGATTTAAGCATAAGGTAAACGCAGCTAACTCCGAGGGATTCTAAAAATGGTAGTTTACTCCGAGGTATTTAGAAAAATGGTATTTTCAGGTAATTTATATGTTCTTTTTGTCTTTAAGATACATCATTCAATTAATTATTTATCTGTGCATATGTACATGATCAAATTAATACTTTAATGTGCACACATTTTAAAATAATAGGCTAGTTAGACGCAGACAGATGATTCGAGCGCATGTTCCATACATTTCGGACTTCATGCACGTAAGTACAAGGATTTTCTAAATAGTGTTTTTCATAAAAATGGTATAATACTAAGTGCGTTTTTGTTTAGGTTAATATATTGAAAGAGTTAAGTTTTTTTATTAAAAACCACTTAACGTTTGAGTACTTTCTATACAAATCGAAGAGAAAATAAGGTTTTAAAATAACTCGGCATTAGATGCACAATATTTTAGCTGGTTTTTAATTGCCGTTGTATACCACGGAAATACTATTTTCCAGACGTTATCTTTTATGTAGTATTGTAGTATTGCAAACCATTTTGTGATTTTCCACTGAAAGTTTTAGTTATGAACACGTAAACAACCAATAAATATAAAAAATATTTCCGAGGTAAACATTGGCATCGCATTTAAAATTATAGAAGGTTAAATATTGACTGTTTACGTACTTCTTTAATTCGTTGTATGGAATAACTAAGTACAAAAAACTGTCATTATCGAGATCCGATAGAGTTTTGAGTGGTAGATAATATATCTAAATATATCATAATTAAACACTAATTTATTTGTATAATATTAAAAAAAACAGTTTCTTTTTAGTACTCGGAATGAGAAAACGTAAAGTATTATTATAAAAGGTAAATACATCGGAATAAGATTAAGGGAGTATTTAATCTCGTGGTATTAACAGGCGTTAAATACAGAGTGTTCTTTAAAGTATACTACGTACGTACAGCATCGAATTGAGCATTTACATGCATTTTTTTAAATGAAGTATGTCCTATTAACGTCAATCAATGTTATTGTCAATAATTATTACATATTGTGTATGCTTAAGTTAGTAAATTACTAATGATAGCAACTATTATGCTTCGTGCTCGTGGTTCTGAAACACTAGAAATAGTTTTTATTTTTATATAAATATTCTTTTCCAATGACTGAATTAGTGCCATAATGATAATCTCGTATTGTGATAATATTGTTAATGTTGATTTAATCATTTCTTTGTATTGTTGTTGACGAAAGGGGTAAATATTTATTAGATTAAAGAAAGTTTAATTAAGCTAGTGTTTGATTAATAAAAGTAAATTTGTAAATGGTAATACTTGATAGTTGAATACCCACTATATGCATAGCAAACACAAAAAAAATCTATTTTTAACTTTTGCTACTAATGCTAAGACTGATTTAAAATCCAAAGATAAATAATAATAAATAAATTTGATCATTAAAACACCATGTATCATTTCTACCTACCTCCTTTCCTTCGTATTTTGTACACTCGGAATTAGAAACAAAATGCCTCGGAATTAAGATTTTTACATCGGAATTAGCCGCTTCTGACTTCTTCTCAATTTACATTTATTTAAAAATTTTTACAAACATTTACCGTCAAACTGTGAGTATATTTCGAAAATAGTATGAATAACACTTCAGTCAAAAATAGTCAATTTTACAGTAAGGTATAATAAATGCTTAATTTTAATAGTTATTTCGAGTTTTGGTGAAAATACCACGGAATTAGCTGCGTTTACCTGAAAAAGGACATTAGGACAGATAACGCGACTTTGTTTTATACTATGTAGTAACTAGACAATTATCAGAAGATTAACGTACTTAACTTTGTAGCTAACATAAATTACCGCATACTAGAGGCATAGGCTATCGGGATTCTTTTTCAATTTATAGGTTCACTGATCAAGACATGATTGAAACTCAGTGAAGTAGGGTAACTACAAGATTCTTTAAATGGGACTCAAACTAATAAAATTATAAATGGGATATGACGTGTTTGTTTATTTTGCTATTTGCGTAACGTTGGTAGGGACGATATTCAGTACATAGAAATTTAAAAGCAAGGTCGTTGTCCTTGATTGGTGTTAAGAGTTCCAAATCTAGCCTGTTTAGATGAAAAAAAAAAAACAAAAAATGTTTATTCTTTTTTGTACATTAGCACTATGCAATCGGAGCCTTCTTTTAAGTGCAAGCGTATTTGTGTTAGGTGACACCTCTCCTCCATTGCATAGAAACAATAACTTTAAGGTCGGTTACACACTGTATTACACTTACTCGTTACATTGGTTAGTAGCATTTATGGTACACTGACTCAAAATGGAATTGAAATAATATCATAATTTCAATAGGCACGGACATTGGTTTGTGACAGATATGTCACACGACGCTACAGAGGGTTAATATAATATAACTAAAAATTTTATAATGTTAATTGTTAGTAAAATGTAATCAATTAATAGGAAACTATTCAGGTCTTTGCTTTATACACATCTTTTTAATATTATGATTTATCAACTATATTACATATTTTTATAGAAGGCCAATCGGTGAATCTTTATTTAGGTATGTCAACTCTGTGAGATGACACTTAGATTCTTTAGTTTTTTCTCGATTACCTATAATTATTAATATTCACAACGTGTATTTCTTCTGTTAATTTATCCACTTCCTTATTTTACATAACAAAACAATTAAACACGCCCTTTCTCATTTTCGGACCAACATTTATTAATCCTCTCTCTGATCTCACTGTTGGAAACACGATCGTGGCTATATAACGTAAGGTTATCCGTACATATCGTATATTGTTATTAACTAGCAGGACAAGCAAATAAACTTCAACATTATTATATAATATGTAAACCTCTCCCTTCCTCTGTTTATAAAAAATCACATCAAAATCTGCTGCGTAGTTTCAAAGATCTAAATAAACATAAGGATTAACAGCGGAGAGCGACATTATTTTATACTAATTAATATTCATATTGGGTAGTCCTTAAAACCTGTTTAGCATGTATTTTAGAATAATAGAACAATTTTATTTTACATCTAGCTATTCCACTCTTTCAGTTTGTATGGGAAAAATAAAAAAAATATTTTTCCTGGTTTCCTCGCAATTGCAGGGAATAAAAATATCATATGTCCGTCTCCTGATTCCAAGCTACTTCCTCATGAATATTAGACCAGAATGGTTCAGCTGTTCTTGACTTATAAAGAGTGTAACTAACACACTCTTTCTTATCTTAACATATATATAAATTAGGTGTTACATAGTTTATCCGCGAGGGACTCCTAAACTACTTGACCGATTTCAATCAAATTTGCACACCGTGTCCAACATGAAAGATAGGATAACTTACATCTGAATTTTTGATCAAAAAATTACCTTCCGAGCGTAGCCGGAAAAGGCAGCTAGTCTTAATATATATAAATTACGTGTCACGTAGTTTGTCCGTGACTAACAAACTGCTTTAAGATTTCAATCAAATTTCCATAAAGTATGCAGTTTCATCATCATCATCATCCCCATCATCGGCCGGAGGACTTCTACTCCTGGACATAGGCCTCCCCCAAAGAGTGCCACAAGTCACGGTCACCAGCCGCTTGTATTCAGCGGTGTGCAGTTTAATCCAACTTGAAAGATACGATAGCGATATTATTTTATGATTCAAAATTACCATTATTAAGTAATAATATCAATTTCTTTAATGACGTATTAATTTATGTGTGACCCGGGACTAGTACTTTTTAAAAAGTTTATTTTATTTCCAGTCAACTTCATAAGTAACTTATAGTAACCTTATAAAAGTTCTATTTAGCTTTTATAAGGCTATTATATCATATTCTATGGGGCGACGTGTGATCTAATATTTCATAGATTTCTCTGTAAACGTATGGAATTTATCACGTACAAATTGTTCTATATAAAATCTTTTCCTTTTACAATGCCGCTATTATTATATTATGATCTCGCTTCATTTCTGAGAAAAATATATGAAACATTATCTATCTAGAGAAAATTGATGGCATACTTTGTAGCGGTGTAAGATGATATATGTATACCTACAATATCGTATATTTTACGTAAGAACGTACGTAAAAAGATATAAATAAAAAAAAACACCACCTTGGCCTCATTTGCACTAAGATATTTTTAAATGGTATGTATATTTTATTTTGGATAACTTTTCCCTGTACTGACACTCGTTATTGTTTTATGCCGAACAGGAAGGTGGAGTAGTCAGCAGACCAGTACATATGACTTAAGATACTCGTAAGATAGCGGAGCACCAGTTTCATCTATGGTGTAGTCCACGTTAACCTTCACTGACTTACTAATTTTCATACTAAGTTTAAAAGGAAAAAATAAGCCACAGTGGTCTAGCGTTCCAGATGATGGACTTGACTTCATGAGATCTCGGGTTCGATTTCCGGGCCGGCAACAAAAAAGAAAGTAACTTTATCTATTTTTGCTGCCATAATAAGTGTCCCTGATTATGGTCTGGAGAATAGGGAAGAACATAGACTTGAATCATAGAATTACATCTTTGCTAGGACAGCGACGCTCCTGTAACATCTATGGTGTCTACAGGCCACGGTTGTCTCTTACCATCAGGAGACTCATGTGCTTGTTCCCTGATTTACCACATAAAAAAATCTATGCTATCATTATTGTCGGTAAACTGAGTTTTATTACAAACTGGCTTCCGCCCGCGACTCCGTCGGCGCGGATGTCGGTCTTCTCGTGATAAAACTGGAAAGTTAAGATATTTTTTTTTCTACTTATTTTTAAAGGATAAAAAGTATCAAATTTTATGTCCAAGATAATAAGGTATAATTGTACCAAGTTTCATCGAAATCGAAACGTTAGTTTTCACGTGATGACTGAACATACAGACAGACAGACAGACAAAATTTTTTTAAATCACATATTTGGGTTTGGTATCGATCCAGTAACACCCCCTGCTATTTATTTTTTCAATATTTTCAATGTACAGAATTGACCCTTCTACAGATTTATTGTAAGTATAGACTAGGTATAACTAGGTATACTCGTGTGTCGTCGTTTGTACGGTACGGTCGATTTCCTGAGGATGCCTTTGGTGTTCTCTGTGGTGAGTTCTTCGACAAAGTTGGCGAAGGACGTGACAAGTGGTTTCGTTTCCCGTGTTCGGACTCTATTCGTGTTCTGGTCGTGGAGGTGGGAACTTTAGGTAGGGTTGTCACATATAAAGAACGTGACTATTTAATATTGCTTTCCGAACTGCTCCTTTATTCATGTTCTGGTCGCGGAGGTGGGTGGTGGGAACGTCAGTTAAGCTTGTCACATTCTGTGTCATTTGAGGGATTATTTGCCACAGCAGTTACACTGCTCACGCGGAATTAGCATAATGAAGGCTTATTTTACACCTGATACATATAAACTTTCCTTTTCAATCAATTTCTCTATTAAAAAAACTCACCAAATCCGTTGCATAGTTTTAAAGATTTGAGCATTCAAGGGGCATAGGTACTGAGGAAGCTACTTTATTTTATACTATGTAGAGATGTCGTGATGCCATCAAGTTCTTTAAACCAATGTTCGATACTTTAATGAAACTATTATGCTTTTCGATAAGTTTACTTAAGTAACGTTAACGTTAAACCGAAAGAATCAAATGCCAGCATTTAAAAATATCGTATTACTTACTCGTAGTATCGTTAACTAACACTTAGCATTGGTATAAAAGTTACTTACTTTGCAAAGTATTATACTTAGAACCTTAGACATTTTTTAATGTAAACCTAAATGAGCGAATACTGTTAATTAAATGGAGGGCCTTTAATTATAAAAATCTAAAAGCCTTAGTACACCTAAAAATAAAATTAGTTATGAATATTAAATTAAAAAGTTGCTCTCAATTTTTAGATTTTCAAACAAATAATTAATATTTCGGAGTTTTTAATAATTTTATATCATTGTAATAAGACAAACATTACAAACTCTTTTTCTTTATGATATTGGAAGGTAGATGGATTTTTTATCGTAAGAAAGTCATGCCGCCTAGAGACACCAAAGGTAGTAATGGTGTGTTACCTACCTGAGGCTAAGGTGTTAGACCTCGAGGAAAAGCAAATTTGCCGGTTACCTTCCCCTCCGAACCAGAACACGTAAACAGCAAACATCGGACGTTATGGTGGCAGGAATAGGTAAGGCGGTGGTACCAATCCGGACGAGTCGCTGCGAAACTCTACCACCTAGTTATATATCACGATGTTATTGACGGTAACCCGATGCTCCCCTTTTACGAACTGCCTGGCAGGAAGGCAGATGGTCTATTCTGCAAATTTTATATAAACTTTAATCCCCCATTAAGAACCTTCAGAGGACGATTTTTATAATAAGCAACATATGCTTGAACTAGGTTCTTTAACTTTGTGCATATCTAATAAAATCAGTCTATTTATTTAGCTGTGAAAATATATCATACAGACAGACGTTAATATTTACAATATTACTAGATTTTTTAGCCACAACATCGTCAGGAGAAAAAAAAATTAAACAAACTTTTAACCCTCATTATTATTATTTAGCGGCCGAGTATAAAAAAAGTAGTAAATGTTTGAACAGGTTTTTAATTATGTGTATGTTTCATTATAATATATATTATAGTTTCATTATAATCTGTCCCGTGGTTTACATCCCTACATGAAGAAAAAAAATAACCATATTTTTTTTAAAGCCGAGCCAGCCGAACTGTGGATTCCGAAATAAATAACCATCTCTGGACAAGACACACAAATTGAATCAAGCCCCAAAGTAAGCAAATTATATGCTTGTGTTACGGGTGTTTGACAACGATTCCAATACATAGAAATGTAAATGAAAAAAATCAAAAAAAAATACTTCTATTTTATAGATATACTTAAATACCAGAATATATTTATTAAACACACAGACCCGGAAACGCAGACATCTAAATGTTCATCACATCACACACACACAGCCTGCTTTCGGAATGGAACCCGAGCCTCGCGGTTGATTGATGTAGTTAGGCGTGTACGCTAGCCACTCGACCAACGACCTAAATATAAATCTTACGTAACTCCTCTATTTATGGTTAATGTCATCAACTTTCATGATTTGCAGTTTGATAAAAATTGAATGATCTCCCAGTGATGGATTCTATTATCGCTGGTCCAACCTAACACAATTAGCGTCCACTGACAGGTGCTCCGTACCGATTTCCATTAAACCCGCCATTTTGTGTAATAGCCACTGATCAAAGCTTTGTGACAGGGAAAGTTTCTTTTGGTTTTTATTTCCACCTGTTGCCTGTGTCTGGCATACATTTTCAGATTTTCTAGGTTGTCAACTTCTTATGCTCTGGCCTTGTGTACTCCACCATTGTTAAATCTTTATACTAATACATGATGCCAAAACTTTAGACCCCTTTTTTCGCAGACGCATTAGCATAGAATTTTGCACACTTATAGTTAATGTGTTGGAGAAGTGCAGAACGCTATTATTTTTCAATAATAATGCTTATAAAGTACATTAAATCAACCAATAAAACATTAAACACACTACCATGCATTTGACAGACACAAACAAATATATTGATGATAACGATAAAAGATTACAGATGGCGCACTAAAAAGTTTGGAAACAAAGTAGTTGGTCGTGAGAAATGATGATGGCGTTCTTGTCAACAAGACATTGAAATTTATTATGTTCGAATTTCAACCAATGGGCGACCACTAGTATACTATAAATAAAAAAATGATAAATGAAATCGGACTACGCTTTTAGATATAAACCAATTAATTACATTTTGACTTTTAACTCTCTCCCACGGGAACCCCTTTAGGGAGCGAGACACAAAGTACTTGACAAATTTTGTTACGATTGAATCAATACATACGGCGTAAGATGTGGTCATGATACAGATACACAAAATTCTAAAAGTGTTAAATATTCTGTCTCCTCTTTTTAGTCGCTTGCACCATTTATCAATATCTTCAAAGCTCAGAATTCACTCTTTTACAATTTTATAATATACTAGCTTCCGCCCGCGACTTCGTCCGCGCGGATGTCGGTCATCGCGTGATAAAACTGAAAAATTAAGATTTTTTTTCTACGTATTTTTCCAGGATAAAAAATATCCCATTTTATGCCTAGGATAATAAGGTATAGTTATACCAAGTTTTATCGAAATCGAATGGTTAGTTTCACGTGATGTCTGAACATACAGACAGACAGACAAAAAAAAATTAATCACCTATTTGGGTTTGGTATCGATGCAGTAACACCTCTTGCTATTTATTTTTTCAATATTATCAATGTACAGAATTGACCCTTTTACAGATTTATTAAAGGTATCGCCTCTGTAGTCTAGCGGTCCGGCGTTGGACTTGACTTCATGAGGTCCCAGGTTCGACCCCCAAGTCGGTCAACAAAAAAGTAGAAAATGAGTACTTTCAATTTTCTGATAAAAATAATGTTGCCTGGGATTGGATACGTGCCCGGTTGGCGTTAGGCTTGTCGCCTATCACGTTGTGGGACTTATGGCCGATTTCACCAAGAGCCCCTACATTTAGGGGACCTTTTAACGTGTTTTAGGGGACGGTTTTACATTGAAACAGTCCCGTAAGTAACGTTAAAAGGTCCCCTAAAGTATAGGGGCTCTTGGTGAAATCGGGCATTAGTGTCTTAGGCTAGTCGTGGGTGACCTGGTTGTGTTTACCTACCTCTTTGGGGATATGGGTGTGAAGATACTTACTTACTTATATTTTGACATCTAAAATAACCCTTACTACATAACTTAAATTTAGTAAATACCTACTAATATTACAAGTGTAAATACATATTTATTTTTTACACTTTCACGTGAAAACTACAGAACCGATCATCGAAAATTGCTGTACATTATTATACTACTTCTGTATCACTGTATTCATACTACTGTATTACTTTAGTACTGTATTCGTGAGGTATTAAGAGTAACTTCACTGTAAGACTTCAATGTAAGCAAAGCCGCGGGAAAAAGCTAGTTTTAAAATACATCCAACGGTTAGTTTTTAATATAGGAAGTTCAAACTCTAAATGAAAGTAGGTAAATATAGTATCTGCTTGGCAAAGATTTCTCACAGGATTCAACAAATAAACTTTGTAGATTTCATTCAAAAATTTATTTTATGTGAAATGCAAATTACAAAGAAGAGAGAATCGTTAAAACGACAGTAAACGAGGGTAGTACTTCTTTTAGTACATTCATCAATATTTATTCAGATGTTACTGCCAACACTGTTTCTAAGCTCACGTGTAGTACATGAATATGGTATCACAGTTCAAGAACTCCTAACGAATTTAGAGTAACTTTTGATTGAGTTCGAAATTTTACTTATTACTCTCAATGTTGCGTACTGAAAAGTTTTTCTAAAAGTTAAGAGTAAATGAGACCACAAGGTAAAAAGGTTGGTGTTGGAAAATAGTTACTTTCTCCATTAAACAACGCTGTGACATCGACCATTTTAAATATTTAAAATCAATTATTCCAATGACCACTAGTTGGAAAACTATCGCTAATTATATATCTTTGAAAATACTTATTTCATGAAAAGGACAATTTTCAAAAATACCAATTCTTTAAATATCCCATTCTAGCTAGTTCGCTATGACCGCGACTTTGTCCGCGTGCAATCTAACAACAATCTTTATAATAAAAATAGGCCAAGTTACTTCTAATTACATCAACTACCTGTCAGTGAAAGTCCCATCAAATTTGTTTCAGACGTTCACGTAAACAAACAGACAGATAGACAAAATGTTGTGTTAGACCTGTGGTGCAAGTCTACCAGTCTGTCTCCAGACCAAAACATGACTAGTCATGTTGGCGGCAGAAATAGTTTAGGTATCCATACCCTGGTGGTCTTGTTGATAAATGTCAGTATCGCCTCTGTAGTCTAGCGGTTTAGTTGTTGGGCTTGACTGGATAAGTTCCCGGGTTCGAATCCTAGGTCAGGCAATAAAAAGAAAATTGTATTTTCCAATTTCCTAATAAAAAATAATGTTGCTCGGTATTGGATATGTGCCCGGTAGGCGATAGGCTTGCCGCCTACCACATTGTGGGACTTAGTGTCTTCGGCCATTCGTGGGCACTCTGGATGTGCCTCTACCTACCTCCCTCTTCGGGGATGTCGGCGTGAAGGTACTTTATTATTGTTTAGTTGTAGCCTATTAGTCAACCTATTGATCTATGCACTTATTATTTTTTAAACGCGCGGAATTTCACAATTGCAAATATCGTAACATCGTAACATTGTTTAGTAGAGATCGTTTTGTTTGGCGATAAGACCGCCTTTTGTATACAAAGAACAACCTTATGTTGTTGATAATAATTGTTTGTGTTTACTTAAATGTAAGTCTGATTGTACACAATAAAGAGTTTATTCATTCAATAATGCATTCGTATGGTTGCATATTACATAAACATGGGTTTTTGAAAAAAAATTACATACATACATACATATTATCTTCACGCCAAGTCCCTTACGGGGTAGGCAGAGAGTATCGAGTGCCAGACCTCACGATCCTGACAAAATAAACTTAAACATAATGATTTCTATTATGAGTTTTCGCTTTATTGAACCTAAAATCATTTTTAAGGAATATCAAACTGTAAAAAATCGAGATTTTTTCCTGATTCGTTCTGAAAATAAATTTCCATATCATTCCCGATAAGATCATATTTATCAAGAGCGTGAATTCAATGCGGCCTTATCAGTAGCATACTTGTTGGAATTACTGGCAGTTGTTCAAAATAGATTGGATCTTAAGGGTCGAAACACATAACCGTGTTGCGGCGCCGCGTTGCTTGAATCGGCAGTAGCGTTATTGCCGATAGTAGCGGCGCGTTATTATTTATTTATTTTAAGCAGAGTATATTTTTAATAACAAATAAACAATAAGTTTTTCACGATCATCCATGGCAGAGATTCGTCTATGACGCCGCAACGCAAACCGACAATTTTAACGTTGCGGAACTGCAACGCGGTTGTGTTTTGGTCCTAAGTTTGAAAATCCAATGAACAATACTTCTGATTTATTCTGAAACTCTTATCTACCTACGCTATCATAATGACAGCTTGAATATAATTCCAACAATTTAGAATCAAGTTGAACTTTATTTATGGTGTAATTTTGATAGAAAATTAATTAAAACTTTCGCGTAGTTATGCAAGTAGGTTATGTTAGTGTAACATGTGAACTTTTATTTTAATTGCAATGTTCGTTGTAAGCTGCCGGTTTTAAAATTTTTAAATCACTTTCAATTCCTAGCTTTTACCGATTAGAGTTAATTTCGCGCCATTTAATCATTACTATCAATAAGTATCTTTACGCCCATATCCCCGAAGAGGTAGGCAGAGGCACAACCAGGGCACCCACAACTAGCCGAAGACACTAAGTCCCACAATGTGATAGGTGGCAAGCCTATCGCCAACCGGGCGCACATGTCAAATCCCGGGCATCTTTTTTTTTTAGAAAATTGGAAAAACCCAATATTCTTTTTGTTGCCTGATCCCTGGACCCAATGCAGTCAAGTCCAACACCTGAACCGCTAGACCACAGAGGTGAAAGTTAAAAATTAAGGGCAGTAACACTACATACCGATTATACCGACTATTTCAGTACGTAACTTTTTTTTTTTCGAAACATAGCAAATTATTAAGAAATGGTCCCACATGAGTTTTATCAACATCGCACTAGTCATTTTGAGTCATACTTAATAGTGCATACATTTTTCATGTGAATTACATCATTATTGATAATGATGAATAAGTTGATAACTCTAAAAACACCAGTCAGATAGATCATAATATAATTACTATAAGAACACCTCGGAATTATGACCTGTCTTAATAAGAAAGAATTATCGAAATCGGTTGACCGAGTACTCTCATAACATATATAAAAAAAATTACATCGTGTTTCTCATAGTTGCCAGTAGAGGCGCTGTTCAAAGTTTTCATACAAATAATAATTTACAGAGACGGTAGCGAGTATGGTATAGTTGACAAGCCGTATGGTTAGGGCTCTAGTCTAAAAATTTAGTGATCTTAGTATTCAATAGAGGCGCTGTTGAAAGTTTCCTTACAAATTATTTTCGTACACGCTAGCGGGTATCGTAAACTTGAGAAGGGTAAACTTGGTAGGGTCGGTCGTTAAAACATAGACTGCTTTTTTTTTAAAGTCAACCCTTAAGGCTCCATACTTAGTCAGCCAATTGCGCTCTAAAGTAAATGTCTTAAGCGACAAATCACTATTTTTGACACTATAAAAGTAATTTGAAAAAAAGTATAAAAACTGAAACACTTATCTTCTAGGTATTGTACTTATCTATGTTTATTTTAAATCTGGTGTCGATATTTTCATAATTGAAGTAGACAGTTGGCTTTTGCTTTCAAAAAAGGGTTAATTTTTTGATTTTTTTCTATCGAGCAAAGTGAAATAAATCGTGTTTTGGAAACACTAGTCTAGTGAAGCATATTCATGTTAATCTTGTGTATTTTTGTCACCAAGATCCATGATCGCTTTGTATGAAAAGAAAATTATACTGCTGACGTATTTTAGCATACATTGACCCTTAAATAACTATAATGAAGGGTAAAACTTTGTACAAAATTTTACTGTTCTGATAAATTGTAAATATGAAAGTCTGTTTATTTCACGCTTTCACGGCTTAATAAATATACTGATTTTATTAGATATGCACAAAGTTAAAGAACCTAGTTCAAGCATAGACTGCATACATTGTAAAAATCATCCCCTGAAGGTTTTTTATGCGGGATTAAAGTTTGTATACAATTTTTTTGCCTGTGTTGGTCTAGTCTCCAGATTAGACCATCTGCCTTTCAGCCAGGTAGCTCGTAAAAGGCGAGCATGGGGTTACCGTCACTAACACCCTGACATATAACTAGATAGTATAGTTTCGCTACGACTCTCCCGGATTGGTGCCTTACCTATAACTGCCGTCACAACGTCAGTGCTAGCTGCTGACGTGTTCCAGTTTGGAAAGTAAGGTAGCCGGTAAACTTACTTTTGCTCGAGGCCTAGCATTGTGGCTTCAGGTTGGCAACGCACCATTACTACTTTTGGTATCTCTTGGCGGCGTGACTTTACCATCAGAAAAGCCATCTGCTTGTTTGCTTCTTAATATCACAAAAAAATTCGACGCTGAAGTCGCGTGATACTAACTGTACATTAATATGTTACATACCAATTATTTTGTGTTAGATTAAGCACAAAGGGCCAGCGAATTGTAACGGTCTATAATTAACATCCTAAATACCATTCAATCTCATTCAAGTAATTACCAAGTGATCAATCTAGTATTGATTTGATCAATGTCGTTTCAAGTTAATCCTATTGGAAAACAAATCGAATGTAAGTGGATAAATAGGTACGGTTTTTTCCGAATTCGTCCGTCGTCCGACCGCCGACCGAGAAAGCAACGAACATATTTTGATTTTATATCCTTTTTTAAAAATGGTGAGTTACGATTCCGATATTATTTTTATCAATATCTGATTAGCGGTTTGAGATTCATTAATGTCATCGAAGTCCATAAAAATGTATAAAATTATAAATAAATTATAAAATTAAAATAATTAATAAATTATAATTAAAAAGTGTATAATATAAAATTTATGCAGTATTTATTAATAATGCATACATTTTTATGGACTGCATGACTTTTTAAAAACACTTTTCTAGTAAAGTAAAGTAGAGTATCTTTACGCCCAAATCCCGAAGGGGTAGGCAGAGTCAGCCCAGGGCAACTATGACTAGCCGAAGACGGTAAGTCCTACAAAGTGACAGGTGGCAAGCCTATCGCCAACTGGAGACATATGTATATTCAGTCCTGGGCGACGTTATGTATACATTTTCAAATTAGATTAGATAGATATTTTAAAGAGTAACACTACTGATATGATTTTTGGTCAAAGAAGAAGTTCTATTCAAAATGTTTCAAATAAGCTCAAACAAAATACTTAGTATAATATTGGGAGTTATAGAAAATACTGTAACTGTATTGTAAAAAAAATTGAACTGTACTGTACTGACGTCATGGATTTCAAACCGCGACAAATAATAAAATATTCCAAATTCCGTATTATTTGTTTATTTGTTTATTTTTATTGTTTGTTTATTAATAATAATAATTTCCACTAATACTATAAATGCAAAAGTTTGTGTGCTTGTTTGTTACTCCTGCACGCAAAAGTTACTGAACCGATTTTCATGAAATTTGGCACACACATAGAGAGTTAGTTGAATTAATGCGTGGGGTAGTTTTTATCCCGAAAATTGTTTCTGTCAGACCATCAACATACATTTTTTCTCGTTAATAGTGACGTCAACAAACTAGTAGCACCCAAAGTTGAAAAGGGATGACATAATTTTTATTTATTTTCCGCAATGCTTTCTGAAATAATGTGTATTTGTATATCCACGCCCATATTCCCAAAGAAGTAGGCAGAGCTATTGCAGCAGCAGAACCAGGGCACACACAACTAGCCGTAGACACTAAGACCCACAATGTCATAGACAGCAAGCCTTTCGGCAAACGGGTGACATATCCAATCCCGGAAAAGGCTGTTTTAATAGAAATCATAAAACACAATTTTTTTTCTTGACCCCATGTTAATTTTTGAAAAAAAAAAAATTTAATTCGTGTTACTAAAATTTAAAAAAGTGGAAGCTGAAACAAGCTTTCAATAAAAGCCTTTCGTCGCTACTGTGTCAAAAACCAGGTAATATTTTCGTTTGTATATAATTTTTGTAGCTATCATCATACTATTTGTAGTATAATTTATCACAGTAAATGCTCGTAGTCACGAATGTTTGCGAATCGTCCATTTACAAACATATACGACGCTATATTCTAGCATTATTCATTATCACCTCTGTGGTCTAGCGGTCCAAGTGTTCGACTTGACTTCATAAAATTCCGGGTTTGAATCCCAGGTCAGGTAACAAAAAGAAAATGAGGTATTTCCAATCTACTAATAACAAAAATGTTGCCTAAGATTGGATATGTGCCCGCTTGACGATAGGCTTGCCACCTATCTAATTGTGGGATTTAGTGTCTTCTTCGGCTAGTCGTGGGTGCCCTTGTTGTGCCGCTGCCTACCACTTCGGGGATGTGGGCGTGATATTTTTTTTTATTGTTATTATAATATTATTATTCACGTATAGCCCGCGGTAGCAATGCCCTGTGTACCAGTGCGTATCCCTCGTCTATCGTCTCGCAAGCCAACGGGAAGGTCGATTTTACAGCGGTCAAGCTTTAAGTTATTATTTGACTTTTATAGCACCGTGTAGGCCTATCATGTGCTTTTAAGACTTACCTTTCATTTAAATAAAGTCATGTTGACCGCCTAGCCACTTGACTAACGGGTCAAGTGGCTAGCGTACACGCCTAACTACGCCGATCAACCGCGAGGGTCTGGTTCGATTTCCGACGGGGACAGGCATTTGTGTGATGAACATTTAGATGTCTGCATTTCTGGGTCTGGGTGTTTATTAAATTTATTCTGTCATCTATTTAAGTATTTCTATGTATTAGTATCGTTGACTAACACCCATAACACAAGCATATAACTAGCTTACTTTGGGGTTAGATTCAATTTGTGTGACTTGTCCAAGGGAGTGTTTAATTATAAATGCAAGAAAGGTTATGAGGTTTTCATTATATGCAACAATTATTATTGAAATGAAAACTTTTTAACGGCGTTGCGCACTTTTTTTGGAAAGGGTCAAAACTTCTAAACTCGCGTCAGGACACGTGACCTTATCGAAAATTCGTAAGACGGCGCAGGGCGCTTGCGCAAATATTCGTTTTGTTATGTTTGTGTACGATAGCTTAATAAATGAATATTGTATTCTATACACATAAATGATAGTACTTTCATACTGATAATTAAAGCAGTTCGTGCAAAATTATTCCCTAACCATTCAAAAATATCAAAAATGGAGAAAGCTTCTTATGCCTCTTAATCTACATTAGGATCTAGCTTCTAGACTAATGAGTAATTTTCAATTCACTTAATCCACTAAGTTACTGTTTCTAAGTATAAGTCCATTAACTTTTACTGAGTGTTTCTAAATATAAATCACATCTATATTTTAGACTTTAATTACTGTCACTTCGTTTTTGCATTAAGTTCACTACACTATAATAGTTCATACGGCTTTGACCTCTGTAGCCGTCTTACTGTATTTGTGATATCGAGGAACTTCGCAGCCAAGTACAGTAGTACTATTTAAATTATGCGCTTCGACTATATTTGTCAAGTTTCGGAAATCCGAATATATTTGAAAGATATCAGCTATATGGAGTAGTTATTACATATAATCAATAATTTCGCTTAAATTTAGATTAGGTCAGCCAATTTAAAAATAAAAGTATAAAATGTAATAAGAGTTAAGCCGAAGCGCATAATTTAAATAGTAGTACTGTTAGTAAGTACATGCACTCCCGTATTCACGAAGAGGTAGGCTGAGGTACAATCAAGGCACCTACGACCAGCAGAAAACACTAAGTCCCACAATATGATAGGTATCGAGCACATCACCAATCGGGTACACGTATCCATGTTCCGGTAATGTAGCTTTTATTTTATCACCTTTGTGGTCTAGCGGTCCGGCGTCGGACTTGACTTCTTGAGGTCCCCGGCCCGATCCCCGAATCGGGCAAAAAATAGGAAATGTGTATTTTTAATTTTCTAGTAAAATTAACGTTGCCCTGGATTGAATATGTTCCCAGTTGGCGATAGGCTTGCCACTTATCACATTATAGTATGTACTTAATGTCTTCGGCTAGTCGTGGGTACCCTGGTTGTGCCTTTGCCTATCCTTTCATAAATGTATGCGTGAAAATACTAGCTTTTATTAAAAATTTGAAAAAACGCTTCAAGTTTTTGTTGCCTTACTAGGCAATCGAATCCGAGCTTTTGAAAGTCCGGTGTTGGACACGATCGCGAGGCTACAGATTCGATAAAGTGAAAAATATTTCATGTAGAGATTTAGTTACAATACTGTTTTTACGTATATATTTATCGTAATCTTGACAAATACCAATTCTGTCTTCAACTAAAACGTATTACAACTTGAATGAACATAAAGCAGTCGAGCGTCTCCTCGTCAAGTCCGAGAAGTTAAGCTCTTGGTACTCTGAAGTTAATAAGATTATTTTGATATACGTACAGGATATGTGGGAAATCATTTCCAACTTGCTGATACTCTAAAGTTTCATCGCTCAACTTTATATGCGGGTGAAATGATGTATTGCACTGTTCGAAGTTAGCCTGTTTCATGCAGTTGTTAAGGGACTTGACGAAAAGATATGTATGTATGTTGTACATACATGTCGTACGATTTAATTTAAAATACACTAGTAGTTTTACGCAGCTTCGCCTGCTTCTATCCTATTCTATATATATATATATATATCACATATGTATTTTATGTATAGCTTGTTAATATAATAGTCAGGTATGTTCATAATAATTATTAGCGTTGCCCGCGTGGTCGCAGAGAAACATTGTTTCCGGATAAAAACTATTCTATCTGTTCTGGTTCAGCAGTTTTAACGTGAAGGAGTAACAAAAACACATACAAAACTTTCGTATTTATAATGTTAATGGCATACTCGTTTCTTATTGACAATATAGATGTTATGGGGCGCTGTACTGTGGTGTTACATCTGTGATGTTAGACCTGTGGTGCAAGTCTACCAGTCTGTCTCCAGACCAAAACATGACTTGTCATGTTGGCGGCAGAAATAGTTTAGGTGTCCATACCCTGGTGGTCTTGTTGATAAATGTCATTATCGCCTCTGTAGTCTAGCGGTTTAGTTGTTGGGCTTGACTGAATGAGTTCTAATTTCGCTTGTACTGCATCAATTTCGATGAAACAAAGCCTATGTCACTCAGGAATAATGTAGCATTCTTAAAGTGAAAGATTTTTTTAAATTGGTCTAGTAGTTTTGGAGCCTTTCAGACTTTCAGTATTTCAAACAAACAAATAATCAAACCTTTCCTCTTTATAATATAAGTATAGATTTAAATATGTTAGTAGGTGTGCCGTATTGGTCCGGGCTCCTTTGCAGAATAGAACATCTACCTTCCTGCCAGGCATCTCGTAAAATAGCATAGGCTTACCGTCACCAACATCGTGACATCCTACCAGGTCGTAGAGCTTCGCAGCGACTCGCCCGGATTTGTACCACCGCCTTGACTATTCCTGCCGCCATAAAGTCAGCGCTTGCCGTTGACGTATCGCGTTGATGTGTTCCGGTCCGGAGGATAAGGTAGCCGGTAAACTCGAGGCCTAACATCCCGGCCTCAGCTTGGTAATGCAATATTACCACCTTTAGTGTCTCTAGGCGGCGTGAATTTCTTACCATCAGGAAATCCGTATGCTTGTTAGCCTTCCAATATCAAAACATTTTAGTACTAGTTCATAGTTCTAACTTTACTTGCGGATCTTTTTGAAAATTTTCAGAAGATTGAGATATTATTACTAAATATAGTATTACAAAAAGTAAATTGTGCTGATAGTGACTTTTATATTACTTGCGAAGCCGGGGCGGCCCGCTAGTTTACATATAAACCTTCTTCTTTAATTATTTTATCTATTAAAAAAACCCCATCAATATCCGTTTCGTAGTATTAAAGAATTGAGCATGAAAAGGAACGTAGGAACACAGAAAGTGACTTTTATAAATATACAGGCTTTGCACGGGTATAAAATATACATATAAACCTTTCTCTTCGGTCACTTTATCTATTAAAAAAACCGCATAAAATTCCGTTGCGTAGTTTTAAAGATTTAAGCATACAAATAGATATAGAGACAGAGGTAGCGCGATTATACTACACAACTACTACATATGTACATACTACATAAGTAGTGATAGTGATAGTGTTAGTGATATATACTAGCATATTCAATACTCATATAGTTTTATATACAATTCAATTCAATACTCATATACAATTTAATTTCTGTAAATCTTAAGAAATGAATTTTAATTTAAGTTCGGTTTAATTTTTAAATGGATTGTTGATTTTAATTTTATTTTAATTTTAATGTGTAATTTAATTTTTAATTTTATTTATTGTTCATTAATTTTGAATTATGATTTTGATTTTAACTTTTAATTTTGATTTTTATTTGACTCTAATTTTAATTAATTATAATGATTCTAATATGTAATTGATTATTTTAAATGTATAAATTGTAGTGCTTAGCAAGTATGGATCTTTGTTGTCCGAAATAAAGAATTTATTATTATTATTATTATTTATTATATACTAGTTTTAATGGCTTAGTAAATTTTATGATACAAACTGACACAAAAACACCTTAATCACTTCGTATAATTGTTTTATAAAACAGAAAATTTACAATTTACATTTAGCGCTTCATCGAAATTTACAAATTGCGTTTTCAAAATTATACTGAATTATTATAATTTCCTAATTAAGTTAAATACTTGTAATAAAGTTGACCGTTTCATTGGTCTAGGGGTTAGAGTGCGCTCTACCCACCAACCGTGAGGCTCGTATTCGATTCCCGACAGGGGCAAGCTTTTGTATGATGAATTTCTGTCTGTATTTGCGGGTCTTGCTATTTATTAAATTTATACTGGTATCTATATCAGTATTTTATTCAGGATTTTTGTATATCAATATCGTTGAATAACACCCATAATACAAGCAAATAATTCATTTTTGGGGTTAGATGAATTTGGAATTGGTCAGAAATCTTTATTTTATTATACTATCGATATTATCCGAGGGGGGTGTCAAGAGTCTCCAAAATCGGCGTGTTTGTATGAAAAGGGTAATGAATGTGAAGGAAGCCAGACAGGTTTGTCAGGATCGAGAGGTATGGCACTCGATACTCTCTGCCTACCTCGCAAGGGAATTGGCGTAAAGATATGTATGTATGTAAGTAATCGTTATTTTTTAATTTTGTGAATTCTTTCATTGAATGAGTGACTAATGAATGAAATCTTTCAGTTTTTGTAAAATAATCATCAAAATACAAGTCATCAACAAACTACCGTTCTTAAGCAAAACGACTCGTTCTTGAATGTTAGTAGTATGTAGAAAGGATTCAATTTATTTACATTTTGAAATTGTTATAATTCATTATTCAAATTGTAATAAGTATAAAACTATTTGTTATATGAACATTAAAACATAATTTAATAAATATTTTAATATTTGGACACCGCAATGTGGTTGAATATGTTGGAATGATTAAATAATTTTGTAACAGGCAGCTTCAACACGCATATTCCGCAAATAAATATATTTTCTTTTCTTATAGGAACCGGGCCTTAGTCGTAAGAACACCGTTTTTATTAATCTGCTTTTCATGTTTATATTTTTAATATTACTTTTTTATGTAAAATTATGAAAATAAATCATAATATAACATTACTTGGAATTCAGATTTAATACTAGAAGCTTCATAAAATTTAGCATTTCTTGTAATCTTAATATGTAAAACATTTTCTAAAGTAACGATCAAGTAGGTGACTGAGCTGGTGGCAAGAGACTATCTACTCTTATAGACACCATAGATGTTACTGGGGAATCATTATTTTGTGACCAGGGTCTTAAAGTGCAACTAACTAGTTAGCCTAGTACTAGTGTACTAGTGTACGGAACACGATAATATCAAATAAAGATTGAGCAATCCGAAGGAGCTGTTATGTTTTGTAAAATATGATTTGAATCAATAAATATTCTTATTTTGAGTTGTGTGTGAAAGATTTACCAAGTGTCGTTGATTTTAACAGACTTCAAAGAAGAGGAAGTTACATGTCCGACATCCTTTTAATGTAAGATACTCAATCTCAGCGTAATTGTATACTAATTAAAATATTTTTAAGAGAGCATACTTCCAATATGGGACCATTACAACCAATTCTAGATCTGATGCTGAAATCCCACGGAAATCGAGGAAAACAGAACATGTTTTAGTATTTGGACGGCATTGTATTTTAATCTAATTTTTTTAAGTAGCCCTCGACATTTTCATAAATTTGTTACCAATGATTATCATGATCTCGTTAGCATTGAAAACTGGATCGAAATCGGCCTTTTCGTATAGAAGACATGATGACACACACACCCACACACACACACACACGCACACACACAAACACACACACACACACACACACACACACACACAAACACACACACACACAAAAACACACGTGAATAAGTAATAATAATACTCTTCTTTTGCTGTCGAGGTATACCTATACAGAGTTTATAAGTTGTGAATGCCTGCAATATAAGTAGAAATAAATATACAGGTCAAGTATACATAACTCTACATATCCTTTGTGTATATTACGAGTGCTTCTATTAGTGTTTGCGTGCTAGAGCGCATGTGCTTGTGTGTATAGATTTTTTAAAACACATTACCATTATGCAAATTTAGAAAGTTTTATTATAAATTGTCGAGTATTCAGGCTATTCTTGTCGATTTACTTAGGAAGAGGATTAGGAGATAAGTTTTGATTCGTAAATATCTATTCATATAAAATACATTGATGTTCTTTAGTCACACTGAAACTCGAGAACTGCTGGACCGATTTGTCTAATTTTGGTTTTGAATGATTTGTGGAAGTCCAGGTAAAAACAAATATCAAGTTTTCCATACCAACAATACTGGTGGAACGAATGTCTCCGGGATAGCTAATATAGGTATAAATACTTATAAACGTCAAGTAGAAATAATTTAATTGCAATATGTGTCTGTTTATTCCTTTCCCCATTAGGGTAACTCAAAGTTTTTCAATTTTTCTTTTTTTTCTTGCCGGGGATTTTAATAAGTGTCCGTCTGTTGATAGCTTTGCCACATGTAGTATCTTAGTACCATCGGCTAATCGTGTCCTGATAGTATCTGCCAACCTTATCAGGGATACTCGCGTGACAGCTTTTTTAAAAAAGTTGTAACTTTTTAATTGACTTTGATCACCTTATTTTAGTAGATTCACAACGAACACTAAGTTGATTAGTTTGTTTATTGTTATCTCTAGATCAATGTCCATTAACGTATTTCTAGCGAAGAACTTACATTAAAGGCTATGTTAATAGCAATTGAAAATGAACATTTAGACGGAGTTCTTGTTGAGAAATATGATTAACGTATTTCTAGCGAAGAACTTACATTAAAGGCTATGTTAATAGCAATTGAAAATGAACATTTAGACGGAGTTCTTGTTGAGAAATATGTGCTGCCTATAGAAATAGAAGATGTTAATAGTTTTACATACATACATACATATCTTCACTCCAAGTCCCTGATGGGTAGATAGAGGGTATCGAAAGTCAAACCTCACAATCCTAGTAGACATGCCTGACTTCCTCCATATCAAATACCCTTTTCATACAAACACGCCTGTTTCTTTATTCCGGTGTACCTATACCTGCTTTGTCAATCTTTCATCTGTCTTTCTTTATACATGTCCAAACCATACCCGTTTTCGTTTTAACAAAAATACTTTCTTTCATCCCCACTTTTTCTCGAAACTCACTCTTTAATCAGATAAAAATACACGCCAATTACTTTACAGGGTAGACAGAGAGTGCCAATGCACGATCCTATTCATTTTGACTTATACAAACAGCAACATTCGTAAAACTTTGTCACAAATTGTTGTTGATAAGTGATAGTACTCTTTTTTTTGCATTTTTAATTAATAAGCTTAAGTTTTTATTCTTTTTGTATCATCTTCATAGCTTTATCCATAGCTTTTGTTTTTTTAGAGTTAAATTCTAGTGCAATTTTGATTTAATTTGTGGTAATTTTAGTTTTATAATCAAGCGGTGTTCACCTTTAAACGGTTTTTGGAGACTCTTGACACCACCCTCGGATAAAATCTTTAAATGCTTAATGCTGGTAGTTTAAGTTATTATGCTTGATAGAACATACTTTGGCATTAAACGTAAACGTTGGTAAGCCATTTAAATAAAATATAATATAGCAATTTAAAGTAAAATAAACTTAAACAAAATAAAATAAAAATCCCTGCAGGTCTGCCCAACCTTTGAAATCTTATTTATATATTACATTAGTGAGTAACAGTAATTATAGTGAATCCAGCTAACCAGGTCGGTAGGTATCGTTAACTTAGGGCTTAAAACTCTTTGCTTACGAAGTAAAGGACTTGGCATGAACATATATATGTATATATGTATGTAGTTGTTAAGTAGCCGTTTACTAGTGTGGGTTTTAGTCCGCTGAATAGAATACACTTCTACTACCTCTACTACCTCTCTGCCAGGCAGCTCACTTAAGGTTAAAATGTCGGTCACTCCCAACAAGACCACTGATGGTAGAGAGCTGTGCAGCAATTTGCCCGGGTATCCACAGACATTCCTGCCGCCATAAAGCCTCTTTCATATTCCGGTCTGGACAGTAGGGTAAGTTTGCAGAATAGGCCTTTCACCCTGGCCTTAGGACAGTTAGGCACGTGTAACATCTATGCTGTCTAGAAGCGACAGTTGTCTTTTACTATCAGGAGATCCACTTGTTTGTGCTCGAAAGCTAACTCGATTTTTCCATACATTACACTACTACTATTTAAATTATTTCGGCTTTACACTTTCTACTCTTTTTACTCTTTATAGTTTTATTTTTAAATCGGCTGACCAAATCTAAATTTAAGCTAAATGATTAATTATGTGTAAAAGTAACTCTATGTATCTTTAAAATACATTCGGATTTCCGAAGCTTGACGAACATAGCCGAAGCGCATAATTTAAATAGTACTACTGAACGTAATTATACTAGATTAACATCATTGACAAATTGATGAATATGTTTATTGTTCTAGGAAGTTAATAATCATTAATCTATTTCCTGATAGCAAATAACACATCAAAGAGCTGATACTGGCCTCGATTTAACTTGCTAATACCACACTATAAGCAGAATTTACAGCTGGAAGTAATTAACTGCATGATAATAAACTGCGTTGTATGGGTAAAATATATAGTGTGAGTTCTAGTAAACGAATAAGTAATTGTAATACCGTGATATAGGATTTTTTTTAAATTATTTCAGTTGATTTCTGTTTGATATGTGCATCTGTAGTTGTCAAATATTATTTAACCATCATGGAACGGCAAACGACACCGACACCGATAAGTTACATCCAGGGTGAAGTAAAATAATGAAAGTCCAAGATCATAGGTAATACGAAGTACTATTACTGCCCGAGGAGTGTATGCTATTTTTCTGCCGTATTGAGCCATAAAGTGGCAAATTTGTTCAGCCAAGGAATATTAAAATAAAATGAAAATTATTTGTTTACGGAATATGTGTGTAAATGAGGTGTTACATATAATTATATTCCAAACGTAGCCAGGCAGGAGAAGAAACGGCAAACTAAACTCGTCGGCAAACATAACTTTCATTATATTTAGTTAATAGTTATTACAATTATTTTACTATAAATTCTTGTCTACAAGAAAATCATTGACACTATAATATGTTTTCTCTAACAATAAGTAAAGTTTCTGATTTGTCACATGCAATTTCTCACTATTTCTTAAACATCAAATTCCCAACATCTGAGCATTTGTTTTAAACAATTGATAATGTTTTTTACAAATACACATATAGCCTAAATATATAACAATTGTATGGAATATTGTCACTTTTCGCCCGCTATGAGTGCGACACACACACATAGATACGTCAAACTTACAACAACCCTCGTTTTCCACCAGGGGTAAATAAAACCATTCATTTACGAGTTTTGCGTTGGGGGTTAAAAAAAGATCTCAGTTGTTCAAGAGTTACGATACCACAGACAGACAAACATACCTTATACCGTGACTTTTAAACTTTGACCCATTAGCTACCTCCCAGTTCGTTCATCAGGTCCTTGTAATCAAGTGTTCTTTATTAGAACAACTATACTTAAACCTAACTGCTAAAGCTAAACTGAACAAATATATTTAAAACGAATAGACTTAGTCCAAACATGATGGTCTTACCAAAATGTATTTTACGGTTACATCTTCTATCCACGAACTCCAACATCAGACAAACTCAGTTGTAACAGCATTCGTTGAAAACACTTCAAGTCAGCGTCAAACCCTGAGAGACGAACCAAAGAACCTTTTCCTCCAAATTAGGTATCTAAAAAATCGTTCTTTGGCTATCACTATCCCCCACCTCAGTCGTCTTCAAGTCTAACGAAGTTATAGAAATCTCATCCGTAGTTTCTAGTAAAAGAATGTTGCTTGCGATGGGATACTTATCCCACTTGCACTTGCCCAGGTGGCGAATGGTTTTCCCCTCTTACATTGTGCTACTAGAGTAGCCTCTGCTAATCGTGGATCAGGGCATCTACGATTAGCTGAAGTTACTTTCGTACCACTTTAGTTTGGCTAGTCGAGAGTGTCCTGGTTGTCTCTCTACCTACATCTTCGGGATACAGGCGAGAAGATACTTTTTTTCACTAGCCGTCGTTAACAAAAAACGATATAGAAATAGGATTGCTCTTTTTTACAATTATCCAGGCTGTAAATGCAAAAATTCCTATACTTTGAATATTGGATGAAATGGAAAAAATCTGTGGTTTTAATAACAGCTCGCTTTTATGATTTCGTTCCTCTAAATCCAATTTTTAATATTCTCTTTTCTGTTCACACTGTTATATTTTTATAATAAACGAATTGTTAAAATTGGTTCAGAAAAAAAAGGTATCCTCACGCCCATATCCCCGAAGAGGTAGGCAGAGGCACAACCAGGGCACTCACGACTAGCCGAAGACACTAAGTCCCACAATGTGATAGGTGGCAAGCCTTTCGCCAACCGGGCACATTTCCAATCCCGAGCAACAATCTTTTTATTTAAAAATTGGAAAATCCCAATTTTCTTTGTTGCCCGACCTGGGATTCTGAACCGCTACACCACAGAGGCGATTATATACAAAAGAATTGTTAAAATTGGTTCAGAAATTACGGATAAATCGATTAACACACAAAGGAATAATTAGCAATAGGATTCAAACACATAACTTCCTTTTTAAAAGTTAGTTAGGATAAAAAACAAAATTCGTAGTTAATATTTAATATATTCCATCGTCGGCGCTTAGTAAAACTTCCAAATATTTATATTGTTAACTCTTTTTTTTAAAGTAGTTTAAGTTCTAGCCCTGATGATGCTGTTACAAGCGAAACCGGTAGGCTATTTATAAAATAATAAATTATAAGAGATACGTGAAACAATACAAGTGTTTTTTTCATTTAAAACATGAATTCGTAGCATAAGTTCTGCACTGACACAGTATTTACGAATTAGAAGTTTCACTTTTCAACACCCTTTGTCACTAAGCTTGTGATCACCGGTTGAGCTTTCCACTGTTTGTTGGCTCGACTGTTAAGCCCGGTTGAGGATCACCACATTATTACCGCAAGCTTTGGACCCGTTGTAATTTGAAACTTCAAAGCCGTTTCGAATAAATTCACTACAACTTTTACAACTATAATTCGAATCTGTGTTCTAGTAGAGTTGAAGTTGACTGCATGAAATCCTTTTTTTATGATATTGGAAGGCAAACAAGCATACGGATTTCCAGATGGTAAGAAATTCACGTCGACTAAAGTCAAAGGTGGTAATGGTGCGTTGCCAACCTAAAGTCGGGATGCTACACGGAACACGTCAACGGCAAGCATTGGACGTTATAGTGGCAGGAATAGGTAAGGCGGTGGTACCAATCCGGGTGAATCGCTGCGAAACTCTACCACCTCGTAGGATGTCACGGTGCTAGTGACGGTAAGCCTATAGACGGAAATTATTGCTTATTCAATCCCAGGAAATGTTTTTTTTGTTAACACTAATATTGCCTATACGATGTAAACGTAGGTAAATATTTGGACATCAGCGGTTCACAAAGAAACACAATAGAATGGGGTCAGTTTGTAATGAATTTTCGGTCAGCGAAATTTAAATTTGTATAGTGGTCAACTTGATATCTGTTTACGTGTTTTATTTCACTATTTTTAGGGAAATTTTGAATTAATCAGGGAATTTTGTATCTCTTGACATAAACAGCAACTAACAGTTTCTGTAGACAAAATTGAAGCGTTGTTTTTCCCACTTTCCTTGAAATGTTATTTCGAATTTTCTTGTATATAATCCTTCTCTTGACTATAACCAATACAACTAAAAATGTTTTGGAAAATTTAAATTTGCGTAGTGGTCAACTTGTATCTGTTTACGTGCTTTTATGTTTCTCATTTTAGAGAAATTTTGAATTAATCGGCGAATTTCGCATCGCTTGACATGAAACAGTTACTAAAAGTTTGTATAGGCAAAAGTGAAAAAAAAATTCCAACTTTCCTTGCAACTTTTTCCGATTTTTCTTTTATACAACCCTTCTCCCATAACCAATACAACAAAAAAAGATTTAGGAAAATTTAAATTAGCGTAGTGGTCAACTAGGAAAATTTTGAATTAATCAGCGAATTTCGTATCTCTTGACATAAATAGCTACTAACAGTTCTTATAGACAAGTTTGAAGCATGGTTTTTGCCAGTTTCTTTGCAACTTTTTTCATTTTTTCTTTTATATAACCCTTCTTCTTACTGTAACCAACACAAGAAAAAAAGTTTTAGGAAAATTTAAATTTGTTTAGTGGTCAACTTGATATCTGTTTACGCGCTTTTATGCCTCTCATTTTAAAGAAGTTTTGAATTAATCGGCGGATTTCGTAAATCTTCGTAATAACGAAAACTTCGTTACAATTCGTTCATATATAATTCGTAATAAACTCTTTCGTAATAGCTACTAACAGTTTGTATATGCAAAATTGAAGTGCGACTTTTCCAACTTTTTTGTAAATTTTTCCGGAAAGCTGAAAACCAGTGTTGAGGTAGACTAAGCCTCAATGAATACTGAGCTTTTTCTTCGCGGACTCATGTTACCACACTCTGTCTCTATATTTCACTATCACTTTTTTGTACGTTATTTAAGTTCCTTATGTTTAGATAAAATTTCTTATTGATTTTTTTTAGTTATGTGTGGTAAGTATTAGTCTGTTAATAAATGTTTTCTTTCTTTCATCTCCCGACAATAAAAAATGCAACAAAACAGAATAAGGAAAATTAGTCAATCCGTTCAAATAAAAAAATCAAAGCCTTTAGTTGCGATAATTTTTTAAATAACTAAATTTTATGCTAGCTGTTTCTAACAAAAATTTCATTGAGACAATAGGACAGTGACCATCATAGACTGTGATTGGTGATCATCCGCGCTCTCTTGAGGAATAGACCAACTATTGATATGTCATACAATCGGTATACCTAAGATGTATCTTTAAATGTACATGTATCATTTTTCTGTAAACTTAACGTTAATAATGACACACTCACAATAATAAGGACCTAATGTAATTAATTATTCCTAGAGTTTTTTTATGTTGGAGGTTAGTAAATTTTTAATTTCAGTGTGATCTATATTATTATTTACCACTAGCTGTTTCGTAAAAACGTAAAAAATCAAAGTTATACTGATTTGTTTTATATATCGCAATACTTGTTTTATGAATATTACGGTATCTTCACGCCAATACAGGGGATATTGGTATATGGCGTAGGCAGAGGCTCAACCAGGGCCCAAGTCCCACAATGTGATAGGTGGCAAGCCGGGCACCTTTCCATTCCCTGGCAAACATAACTTTGTGAAAAAAATGAAAATATAAATTTTCGAACTTTTTTACTGTCCGACCCGGGGATCGAACATGGAACCTCAAGAAGTCAAGTCCAACGCCGGACCGCTAGACCACAGAAGCGACCACAGAGGAGCAGTTTTAAAAATATTTAAATTGCGTTCATAGCATTCAGCTTTCCAGTGGTATGTTTATATACTCTTACTCATTACGTAACACTGCAGGCGAAATTTATATGAACATATATAAACATATAAAGAGAAATAAGTCCTCTAATAATCCGCAAACTTGTTCGGGCCTCATATATTTTGTACACGTCTCTTTTGTAGGATGCACTGTATATTATGTCACATACTTTGATGCTTATTTGGCTCATTGTCGAAAAGCTGTGACGAAAAACTTGTAAAATGTATACAAATAAATGAAAAGAAATGAAATGTAATGTTAGCTGAATATATGTGTTAGATTTTGTCACAAAAATATTTATTTACAGCAACATATTTACCATATTGCATTGTGCAAATATTTATAAATTTAATTAAATTTATTATTTAGATTTAAAACATGTTACGTATTACTATTGTTTTATGATTAAATACCATAAGCTACCCCCGTGTTTAAAAAAGTAGATCTACTTTTCCTAAATTCACATTACAATCAATGTGTTTGTTTTACTATGTTCAAATTAAGTAACTATAAAGTTGTTAAAACTTAATTTTCTCAAATATCTTAGAAATTATTTTTGTGACTGCTATGCTGGACTGATTTGAAAAGCATTTAATTAGAGACTTCAGCTCAAACACACTACACTTTTTTTTAAATCATTCCTCTAATGATTTTATAATCGTTAAAGGGCTGTTGAAAGTTTTTTTAGAAATTGTCATTATTCTACCCTAACGAAGTTGCGGATAAACCTAGCTGTTTATCCGCAATATGTACATATATAAACGTCTGTCGGTCCATCTGTTATTATGATTTAATCAAATATAATATGAGCATTTTTAAACACCTGTGTTCAAATAGTACTTTTTGAAAACCAATCCCCAAAGTACTATAACGAGAGATGAAGGTTTGTATGAAAATCTATTTTACGTACAATATGAATTTCTAATGGAAATTGCTTTATAAACTTAAGTGTATGTATCCTCGCATCAAAGTTAGACATACATGCACTAACAAAGTGAATACAGTCCATTGATGCTAGATACCTTTTAGCTAATTGATTGCAAGTCTAGGAACAACTAAGCCTTGGACTTTGGAGTTCGATTGGAACAGAGGAGATTGTGGAGCTGCTTCAAGCACCATTAACAAAGTAACAAACGATAACGTTGGAGAATTCAAACAATAGAGCGGTGCAGGTTGTTTCGAATTGAAATTAGATGCTCTTAATTTTTTTTTTTATATTATAAACTACTTCTCGCATTGTGTGTCGATAATTTTATATTTAAAGTTATGTTTGCAAAATACAGCAGTCAGCATAGAATATTGAGTAGCCTATAAAAGCCTAGTACAGTATACATAGAAGAGATAACATCTTCTTATGTTTTATTCCTATATTTTATCGACATCAAAAAATAAAAGTTTCAAAACGCAATAAAATCAAAACTTACAAAATTTTCTGAATACGAAATGTTTTATAAGGTATTTATAAAGTGCTTAAAACCTCTATTTGGAGCGTTAACGACTAAGTGAGCCTCTCTGGTCTAGCGGTTCAGTTGTTGGACTTGACTGCATGAGGTCCCGGGTTTTAGTTTCGGGTCGGGCAACAAAAAGAAAATTGAGCGTGCCCGGTTGGCGTTAGGCTTGCCACCTATCACATTGTGGGACTTAGTGTCTTCGGCTAGTCGGGGTGCACTGGCCTCTGCCTACCCCCTCGGGGATATGGTCGTGAAGATACTTAGTAACTTTTTTTAACTCCTTAATTACAAAATAGTTTGAAGATGATAGATGATTAGGTATTATAAGAGCTCCTGTAGCGACGCACTACCTAGCTCATTATATCAGCTCAACTGACGTTCATGCCTGTAAAAGCATCAGCTCAAAACGGTTGAGGATAATTGATTTAAAATTAACTTGCAACATTTCGTCCAAACAAATATAGTCACGTCATACAAGAAATCGAAGAAGTATTTACCAAAAAGCATGGTCACAAACAAGAAGTCCTCATGTTGATTTAAGAATTACGTCACTTTAATCCTAAAGTTTTTCTCTGAAGTTCATTATATGTTGTATTCATATTACATTGATAGAAAAGAGTCTGTTGGGTTGAGTAACGTCTTATAGCTAACATATTGTTGAAAAAGTTGCAAGTTTCTATTTGAACAAACATAATTATACAAAAATAAAATGTTATTAATATTATATTGTAATAACTTGCACTCGTGTTGCAAGTTAAATATAAAAGTGTTTTATTAATTACGAAGTTGAAAAAAAAAATATAATTCGCTATCAATAATAAAAAAACAGCTGTCAATTGGTTCCTTTAGTCGGTTGGTCCCCGTTATCAGTCCAAACGATATTTTTATTTATTTTATAATTGTAATTCAGAAAAACTTGTACATGAGCTAACATGCAATTATTTTTGCTTGTACTATTTGCGCTTAACGAATCTCCATTCATTTTTTGTTCTATTCTAAAACGATATTTGTTCAGGAAAGTGGTTTTAAAGTTCTCATATAGATTGAGTTTTAGTTTTGCGTCTTTTGTGTTTATAACTATAGTTTGAATATCTTACCTTTTTAGTGTTTCATTGATTCGAACTTATTGGCAGCATATACAACATATTTACAAATATGACACATGAATAAATCAATTGTTAAAGAGATAGATTTAGATCACTGTGGTCTATTAGTCGAATTGCCAAGAAGTATACAAAAAGCTCAAAGAAGAGATATTATTTTTGTTCCTGTTAATGCAAATCGTTTTAAAAGATTTGATTTGTATTATGATTACGTTTCTAAAATGTTTTTTTCTCCAGAGATCAAATTCCATACTATTTCAAACAGTGGCAATAGTAGTTGGGTATTCTGGAAGTTAGAAACTAATATGTCTTTGACAAACAAGTTTGGTTGATCTAACTTTGAGAGAGAGGTAGATCAACAAATTCAACTGGGCTGGACAAAGTTCTGGAGTCTTGTCCAATTTACCTTAGTCAGAAACTGAAATGTTTATCCAGAACAGGTTATTAGTGTTGACATACAACGTTATGTAGCGTAATACTACTGGTATTGCAGTAACTCATGTGAATGTTTGTTACATGCCCTTTAATCGACATACGTATATTTACAGCGACAAATATCATTTACAAGCTGTTGCTCATGGCGTTGCATGCTTGGTTAATGCGCCCTCAGAACAAAAATTCGGGATAAAAACTATTCAATGTGTTAATCTAAATTACTCTCTATATATATGTGCCAAATTTCATGAAAGTCGGTTCAGCACTTTTTGCGTCAAGGAGTAACAAACAAACAATCAAACAAACAAACAAATAGATTTTCATGCTATTGATATTGATATATGATATTTTCATCATTCACAAACACGTCGGTTTCGGTGAATTTTCACAATATCCTCGGATAAAAACGAGCAGTTTCACCATGGAATATTATATGCTTATTTTTAAATATAAGGACATCGAATACAATTCAAATAGGGACTAACAATATATTTAAGTTCACTGAAGTGTCTACGCTCTACATGTCCTTTGTAATGCGGACGGAATAAGGCAATTCGTATTTGGAGCTACGAATATTCGAATACTCTTGAACTAAAAATGTCTGAATTCTTTACAGAGACGATAATAGTTTCCTCCTAGATTGACAAGGCTTTATGCTTTTCTTGTTTTAGGTCGTTTAAAAGCTTTGTCTTTTATATTTTCAAATGAAGAAACTCTTGTTCTGTTTTACGTATCACTTATAATTTATTATTTTATAAATAGCCTACCGGTTTCGCTTATGACAGCATCATCAGGGATGGAACTTAAACCACTACTTTGTTTGATAAGTGAAACAGCAAAGTGTTTCTTCATTTAAAAATATGAATATTTGGAAGTTTTATTCAATTTTTTTTTTGACTTTTATGAAGACTAAATAAATATTCCTGGACAAGTTACACAAATTGAATCTTACCCCAAAGTAAGCAAATTATATGCTTGTGTTATGGATGTTAGTCATAGATTTTAATACATAGAAATAGTTAAATAGATACCAGAATAAATTTAATATACACCCAGACCTGTAAATGCAGACATCTAAATGTTCTTCACACAAACGCCTGCCTCCGTCGGGAATCGACGTGGTGGTATTTGATATTTTTTTTAAAATAGGAAGTTACATGTGCGTCGATATTTTGTTGCCTTTTATGCAAGTTTGCTAGGTTCGTGACATTTGGCACTCGACACTCTGTCTACTGGATTAGGGACTTAGCTTGAAGACATGTAAGTAAATGCTTGTACATACGCCTTGTGCTTTAGATAAGGTAGTGTACTAAAAACAATGAATCTATGTCACCCACTTCGTAAATTGCACTATAAAATATTAGCAGCTACAGTAAAGAGTAAGGAAGTACCTAATGATTTTCATCCTATATTTTATACTAATTTCTACGTAACAATGTTTTTATCCTTCTTCTTCTTTTGAATGAGTCCCTTGCAGGGTAATCTGCGTACCTTCCTTATTCATTGCTGTTTTTATATAGGCACGCAAGTTTCGGAGACCCTTGATACCTTCCTCGTACAACAACCGAGCGAATTAATCGTGAAATTGTCGTGATAAATAATTTTATGTTTTTTTTATATTTGATCGACTATGGATACTATAAATGTCACTAGTGCGGTGGTGTCTTATGAGATTTGTCACATAACAAGTTGTAATTTAACTAACAATACTTAATTTTTTAAAACTCAATTTAATTTATACTTAATTATTTTAATAGCTTCCAAATTATTTTTTTAATTATTCATCGAACTAGAAACAAAAAGAATAAAAGCTTTTACAGTAATACTATTTAAATTATGCGCCTCGGCTATATTCGTCAAGCTTCGGAAATCCGAATGTATTTTAAGGATATCTATATAGAGTTGTTATTACATAATTAGCCATTTCGCTTAAATTAAGATTAGGTCAGCCAATTTAAAAATAAAAGTATAAAGTGTAAAAAAAGTAAAAAGTGTAAAACCGAAGCGCCCAATTTAAATAGTAGTACTGTACGTGTTATTAATTACAATAATTAAAACCATATCACTTAAGTGATTTAACGTGGGAAAGTTTACAAATGTGAAACCATTTAAAATTCAAATACAAATTGAAAATGTTTTAATTGACAAAGGCCTTTGAGCTAGGTTAGGTTTGTGTAAATGCAATATCTGGCGACTGATGATATTATGGCTGTAACTTTGTTGGTTTTTAATCTAAAGTACAAGTACTATGAACAAAAAACTATTAAACACTCGTACTTTAACTTAAGCTTAGGGCTTAGGGCTTAAGTATTTAACCCTGAGTTAGCGCCTAACTAGGGTTAAATCACTTTATTATTTAATACACTTTGACATTTTAACTTTATATTCCAACCCTCAGGAGAACAAACATTTATCCTATATAAAGGCCATGGTTGTATACCAACAGGAAAACAAACAACTATGGTGTCTATAGGCCATGGTTGTATATCAACAGGACAACAAACATCTATGGTGTCTATAGGTCATGGTTGTATACCATCAGGAGAACAAATACCTATGGTGTCTATATATATAAATGAATTCCCATTGGTGTGGTCAGCTCATCACGCCTAATTATTTTTATTGTGTTTATTAATATCAGGAAAAGGGTCACAATTAGAGAAAAACCTTGAAAATTGCGAATTGAAAATTGAATTTACGAACTAGCCGAATTAAAAATGTTCACAATGACAACCATACATACAAAAATAAATGAGTCGAACATATTTTTTTTTTACATCGGAAGTGCTAAACACGGGATTCTACTACCATTTTCTCTATATATGATCCTTCTGACAGTAACTAACTAACACAACAAAAAAATAATTACGCGTATACGATGACCACGCTCAATCCGGATTCATTTTTACATAAATAGATTACGAAAAACCGGGTTTAAAATAATTAAAATATCGAAATCGAAAGTTTTTAAGAAATTCACGTTTTATAATAGACATAACCCACGTGACTTTCTTCAAAATTTAACGGATTTTAATTAAAGCGATACTTATCAAAGTGTCAAGAAACAGTTAAAAATGAATACTCTATTCCAAGTTCATAGCTAACACTTATCAGGCTTTACTCTTAGTAAAGGTTGTGTTATTTTGGATTTGACCTTTAACAAACAGGGGCGCCAAATATTACATCCATCATCTCCAAGAAACTTTCCAGGAAAACTCATTAATAACGATGTATTCAAAGATTCGCTTAACAAATAAGGCCCGATTCACACTGAAATAGCAGAGGTCAGCGGCGAGTGGCCTTTGTCACCGCTGTCTGCCGCTGATTTCTGTTGCCAGCCGCGCGCCCCCTCCCGGCACCATGCGCCTGATCTCTATTCAATTTGGTTCCTACATTGGGCAAGAGAAATAGTGTTTTTTTTTGTAATATTGGAAGGCAAATAAGCAGACGGATTTCCTGATGGTAAGAAATACACGCCGCCTAGAGACACCAAAGTAATAATGTAATGGTAATGGTGCGTTGCCAACCTGAGGCCGGGATGTTACACCTCAAGCAAAATTAAGTTTACCGGCTACCTTACCCTCCATACCGGAACAATTATGAAAATTATGGAATTTGTCATTGAAGCGCTTATTGCTGATTAAGAAGAAGAAAGAAACAGACAAAGGAATATATTTATTACGATACAACGAATCCCGTCTGTAGAATCCAGAGAATTGGTGCGCTTTGCTCACTGCTGTGGCCAGGGCTCTACCGCTTCAAGGTGCGTGTTGCGACTGCTCGCGAAAACGTGGTCAACCGCGCGAAATTTTCGGGGTTCTAAGCGATTTTGGTCTCTTAATTATGTACCTGTACAGAGTTCAAATTTTTTTCACACTGGTATTGCACGCCGCTCCGCTGCTTTCTCGATGTGAATAGGCCCTAAGATTTGTCGTTTGTAATCGCAGTTCCAAAAGTCGATTTCAGTTTCTGATTGAGATTGAGAGGCAAGTAAATATCTTCAAGCTTGTATACGCGAGAAAGACTGCGGTACAACCAGGGGTACCATAAATAGAGGGCAATACTTAGTTAGGCCCACAATGTGGTAAACTTACCGTCAATCGGGCTTCGGCGTTGTTGTTTATGTTAGAAAATTGACAAAACACGTTTTAAGTTGCCCTGCCCGTGAAATTAATCTAAGACCTCATAGAGTCAACGCCAAAATCAGACTCTAAACCACAGAGGCTCCAAGCATTAATTACTAATCAGTGGTGGTATTGCATCAATAATGCAACTGAACTAAGTGATCAGACCAATTTATTTATACAGTGTAACCACACGGTGACCCAGTTACCTAATTGTCTCCTGACCAGACTAGTAAATGTGAAAGTCTGTCTGTCTATTACAATTTAGCGATTTCGATGGACTTTGATATGCATGTATTATTAATCAGAGACCCGAGTTAAAACATAGGACAAATTTAAAAATAGAACATATTTATTTATAAAGAAATAAATCCCGAAGGAGTACACAGAAGGATGTACATTTATACAATACAATACAGTTCAATACAATACAATAACTCTTTATTGTGCACCAAATTACAGAGAAATTACAAATACATCAAAATAACTATCCAATTATCTTATGAAAATCTTAACTATTCTAAGCTGACTACTGGTGAAAGGCTAGTTCTGAACAAAAAAAAATGCGAGACATAACTAGAGTAACAAAATCTGACTGTATTTTCATGGCGCGAAATAAAATCAATTATTCAACCAAATAACCACAATAAATTGCAGATAGCTCGAATACATGGTGCCAATATCATAATATTATATTTGTAATTGCATAATTTTACACCAAGTTCTTTTACAGGATAGGCTGCTGTATCCTGTGCTAGCTTTAATGGTCACTAGTTTCTACAGATGTTTTCCTCTGTATTCTTTTTTTATAAACCCACCAGCGCTGGATTAAAGAATCCTAACAGCACCTATTTTTTTTTCCTAAGAGCACCTTCAGACAATATCCTAGCGAAATATTTACCTAGGCTTCCATATGTGGACCTCGCAACCATGTAGATTAGCATTGTATATATTTAATAAATTTTCATCTGCCATCCTTTCGAAATGGTTGATTTAACGAGGAATGCCTCCTCATTTTTACACTTACGCTTTTTTCATCCCTCTTCTTACCCTTACCCTCTCTTTCTCTAATTACTCTTTTTCTGTTGCTAACGCGATAGGCGAGAGTAATACCTCTTATTTTCATATATCTTTACAGTTGCACATTTTATGACTAGCTGTTGTTCCGGAAGTACTTCAGTTCTTGTTATATAACTAGCTGCCTGTCCCAATTTCGCTCTAATGGTAATTTTTGATGATAAATTGAGAAGTAAGCTATCTTTCAAGTTGAATCAAACTGCACACGATGAGCAAATTTGATTATCGATAGGTAGATAAATCGGTTAGGTAGTTAGGTGTCCATCACGGACAAATACCGTGACGCGTTTTTTTATGATATTGGGAGGCAAACAAGCAGACGGATTTCCTGATGCTTAGAAATTCCCGCCGCCTAGAGACACCAAAGGTAGTAATGGTGCTTTGCCAACCTGAGGCCGGGATGTTAGGCCTTGAGCAAAAGTAAGTTTACTGCCGGCTACCTTACCCTCCAAACCGGAACACGTCATGACGTTATGGCGGCAGGAATAGGTAAGGCGGTTTTACCAATCCGGGAGAGTCGCTACGAAACTCTACCACCTAGTCAGATGTCACGGTGTTAGTGACGGTAAGCCTTTGCTCGCCTTTTACGAGCTGCCTGGCAGGAAAGCAGATGGTCTATTATTCAAAGGAGCCCGGACCAACACGGGGTAATTTATATATCAAACTGAAATAATTTAGGTGCATTTAAACTGCTAAAAATCGAGTCCAAGTCCAAAACTCGTAATGTTAAATCTTTAGTTTTAGTCTTGTCATCGGTAGTTGTCGATAAGATTTTAAAAAAGGTTACGTGACGTTTATACTTTTAATACTGAAGTCTAGAAAATAATTACTTGTTTCGTATTTGCCGCCAGTAATTCGGCATAAATCGTACCGTATCGTTCTTCATATCCAGGAGCCGGCTCGAACATACAGCAATTTGGTATTAATAATGTAGGTGCCCAATGCGGTGACCAGCCAGGTTGTCGTAATGGCTAATGAACATGGATGACTTATTTTTGAAAATTTCTGACCTCTGACCCTCATATTCTTACATTAAGTTCAAATAGTCAAATTCTCTTGTTCATTTTAAGAATAAAAAAACGAAGATTACGAAGTAAATACCATGTCACAATATGACTCACTTGAGTAACTCACCGAATCTCAGCTTGGGCTCCCCTACTAATAAATGGATGTGGAATTTCTAACTGCATTTCAGGCGAAACGCATACTG
>NJDD01000966.1:334190-348239 GCA_002245505.1 Calephelis nemesis | reverse complement strand
TTCACAATTTTTAACTGTTTGCAAGCGATTTTTTAAGCTGGAAACATACCATCGGACGACGCTGACAGCCGCAACTTACAGGGTATCTAGATAATGAAAGTACACTGAGACTTACAAAGTATCGGACGTAAGTCGCGAACGTGACCTTAAGCGTTCCGACGTCCAAAAGATATCTGAGCCCTTACCATGAGTTTACGGCTTGTCAAGTTTACAATACTCGATACCGTCTCTGTAAATTATTTGTTTGAAAACTTTGAACAGCGCCTCTATTGATAACTAAGAGATACACATTTTCAGACCAAAAGTTACACAGATTTCGACACGTAATTTACCGAACGTAATCTATACCAACTCATGGTAAAGGCTCTGGCGCACTCTGGACCTCAGTCGAAAGCGTCCACGGACGGTATGCACACATCTATAAGTCGCGTCTTTAAGCCTGGCTGATAATATTTCCAGATTTAATCATTAATAGGTATTATTAACTTTTTGTTTCACATACATATCCTTCACGGAGAAAGCGGAGAGTTTCGAGTGTCAAATCTTACGATCTGATCTGCCTGGCTCCATTCTTAACCGTTTCATATAAAGACGACAGTTTCGGAGGCTCTGGACACTGCCATCGTATAACACCCGAGCGAATTGATCGTAGCATGTCAACCAAGGTTTACTTAGGTTGCATCGTTGTTAGAAAATATAAAATACTAGCTGTCCCGGTGAACTTCATTCCACTCGTTCATTTTGTATGGGAAAAAGTAAAATCTTGTTTTTCTTAGTTTTCACGCAAGTTTTTTCCTTTTTCTTAACTTTTAAACCTTCCCTGGACTTAAACAAATAATTCGAAACCAAAATTAGCGAAATCGGTTCAGCCGTTCTCGAGTTTTAGCGAGACTAACGAACAGCAATTGATTTTTATATATATAGATGTACAAAATTTTTATAAATATGCAAAACTTTTCTTCTTATTTATATTTATACAGTTCTACTATGTTACATAAATACACACATATCTTCACGTCAAGTTCCTTTCGAGTTACACAGTGAATACTAATCGCCAAATGTCATGATTACTACGTATGCCTGCAACGCACATTTCATTCATTCCCCTTTTCATACAAACACATCCATCTCGTTCTACATGACTGAACCAGCGAAACATGGCCTTTCTTGTTTTAACACCAATACTTTCTTTCAAACCCACTCTTTCTCGGATCTCACTGTTACGAATGTGGTTAGGGTGCGTTACACTATAGATTTTTCATACCGCAGTCAATTTATTACACACAACAGAAATAACAGAAAAAACTTTAAAACTAAATAAATTAAAATTATAAAGGGCGATATTATCTCTAATGAAATTACTTTCTCAAGTCAACCCGTTAAAGGAAAAATGTAAATAAAATAAATAGACCTGGTGTACAAAAAATAATCTAAATAGTGATACAAAAAATATACTCACGCAGAAGGAACATACACAAAAGCAAGCTTTTTTGCAAGTTTTTTTAATTTGTTTTAAATTACGTACTCGTAATACATAAAAAATGTGAAATAAGACTTTATTTTGCTAATTCCGCGTAAGCAGTATTACTGTTTTCACCAGGAGTCCTCTAAACGACACAGAACAAGCCTAACTAACGTTCCCACCGCCCACCTCCGCGACCAGAACACGAATAAAGTAAGAGCTTTATTGGGTAAAATCTACAGGGTAACTATCTGTAAGGTGTCAATATGCGATAAAAAAATAAAATAAATAAATATCTCTGGACAAGTTACACAAATTGAATCTATCCCAAAGTAAGCAAATTATATGTTTGTGTTATGGGTGTTAGTCAACGATACTAATACAAAGTAATACTTAAATAGATACCTGAATAAATTTAATAAACACCCAGACCCGGAAATGCAGACATCTAAATGTTCATCACACAAAATGCCTGCCCCCGTCGGGAATCGAACCCGAGCCTCGCGGTTAGTCGGTGTAGTTAGGCGTGTACGCTAGCCACTCGTCCAACGAGGCAATTTTGAATATAACTCAAAAACCATTTCACAGATTTTGATAAAATTCATAAAGGCCCACCACTGAAACATGAGCTAACTTTTTGAAAAAAAAAATCGTTACTGGCTGATTAATTTCCTAACAAACATACGATAAATACTTTTTTGGAATCAGAAATACATTTTTATTTATGAGTATTCTAATCGATCTCTAGATAGACTGCAAAAATAAGCTGCTTCATATAGCTTTGAGACGTGAATACAAATCAACAGGTGCTATTGAAACGGTTCCAGTTCACTCTAACATAGAACTAGCCCCTTTGTATTCAGCGTTGAAACGAAAAGCCATGCTCTTTGGTCTGAGTATTTAAACTTTTTTCACCGTATGTAATATCGCTGCAAAATGGCTGCGAAAACGTTCCTTTTAGCTGTTGTTTTATCAAATTTTAATTGAAACGTCGATTAAATGAAATACTTCCATCATAATCATAAACTTATAAGTTCATTGCTTCTGTGGTCTAGCGGTCCAACGTCGGACTTGATTTTTTGAGGACCAGGGTTCAGTCCCCGGATCGGGAAACAAGAAAAAAAGAAAATGTGCGTTACTTAGATCACCAGAATACCTAATTCATTTTAATATCGTAAACGCAAAACTCTGTCAGCCTAACTGTTTTTCATTCAAGGCTATTATTGAACTGACTGTTCTTTTTTTTTCAAATCTCAGCACTTCCCCCCATTTCCCCCGTGCCTTCCTGACAAGCAGCTCTAAAAGGTGAGCATAGGCTTACCGACACTAGCACCGTAACATCTGACAGGGTGGTAGAGTTTGGTAGCGATTCACCCGGATTGGTACCACCGCATTACCTATTTTTGCCGCCTTGACGTCTGCGTTTACCGTTGACGTATTTTGGTTTTGGAGGATAAGGTAGCCGGTAAACTTACTTTTGCTCGAGACCTAATATCTCGGCCTTAGGCAATGCAGCACTTTTTTTGTCACTGGCAACTGGCAATTGGCACGCACCATTATACATCGTAATTTTTTTGCCACCATGAAATTCGTCTGCTTGCCTATTATTATTTCGGGTGAAAGCATGTATAAAAGTCTATTTCTACCCTAACGATGTCGCAAGTAATTTATATCACAATTTATTAATACTCGTAGATACTTTTTATAAAAACATTTTCATTAAACGGATAAAGTAAACCTAAATAAACAGACTTGGTTTAATAAATACAAATATATATATATATTTACTTTCTAAACTATTTTTAATGTGTATAAACTACACTCGCGATCTAAGCTTTGAGGCTATTTGAGATCAAACACTATGTATATACGACTCTGGATATTAAACATTGTCTTTGAGGGAGCCAGAACTGTTCATTTGCTTAAAAACAGATATTAAGTCAAATTGCGAGTTTGATTCAGTAAACAACCTGATAAAATATGTTTAGAATTCATTACTAAACTTAATACGAATAGTTAAACAGATATATAATGTAATAGACCATCTGCGTTCCTGCCAGACTGCTTTTGAAGGCGAGCATAGGATTATAGTCACTAACACCTTGACATCTGACTTTCGCAGCGACTCACCTGGATTGGTACCACCGCGCAATCTATTTCTGCCGCCATAAAGTCACATAGGACTTTTTATTCCGTTAAATTGTGAGGAAACTAGGAAAAACAAAATTTGAAATTGTTCCTTTACAAACTGAACAGGCGAAAGGCAAGGCAACTCTTGCCTATAAATACTTTAGTTGTTAGATGTCAGCGTAATAGCCACCCATTATTAAACTACTTACTTACTTTACTTTTAACTAGCAATTTACCCGCGACTTCGTCAAAGTATCATAACCACCATTTTCGTACAAACTTTCATCCCCTATTATGGTCCTTTGGGGGCTGATTTTCGAATAAAAACTCATTAAAATCGGTTAAGCGGTGTAGTCATGAAATAGCAACCGACAGACACACAAACAGACTTTCGCATTTATAACATTTGTATGGTTTTATTTTATTAACTTTGATTTACAGTAACTTTTATTTTATAAGAAAAAACCCTAACTCTTATTTTATAAGATTTAAGTAATCTTACATACATTCAAAAGACTACGATTTTGTAAAATTGTATTGTACTGTGTACTGTATTTAATATTGTACACAAGTGTGTATACATGTATGTAATGTTACGCCCAGTACTTCGTAATATTAAATGTAAAAACCATCTTTAGTACAGCGGATACATAAAATGGCGGGAACCAATAATATGTGACAACGATTACAACCAAAAACAAGGCTTTAAAATGGTCGTTTGTTGAAGCCATTACCGGAAAATCTTTATATAAAACCCGGGATTTAAGTATTATGTGAAATATTATTACGTTATTACAATTTCATTACATATTTGGAGTATTTTTGCAACCTTTTATTTTACTTGACCTTTTCGTTTGTTAGTTTAATACGGAAGGTTTATAATTTAAACCAATATACTTAAATTAATTAAGTTTATAATTCAAATACGCCATTTGCTACCGATGGCAATTACTAGTATATTAATTAAACATACAATTAAATTAATAATGTAGTATTGTACTGCATTCAAAATGGCCGCCTCAACAAAATGGCGGATTAGGAACTCGATCATATCGATATTAAATAAAAAAGTAGAATACAATGAATACATGTACCTAAAGACGGGCAAAATTTAATTGGGTTATTACTAACAAAACTACTAGCGGTAGAGTACTGTATTGGCCAGTCAGGGATTACCAGGTTACCTATTCCAATAGTCATTAAGTATTATGTTCCGATTTGGAAGGTAGGGTAGGCTAAGCTTGGACATTAAGGCTTAAACCCTGTCATAGCATAGCGTTGTATTGATAGCATCTATGATATGAGAGCCGTGGGATTGGTTTCAGGGGGCTTCACTCTTTAAAAAGAAGGAAAGAAAAAGAAAAAAGGTGACATCGACTCTTCAAAAAGAAGGAGATCATATGTTTGACTCCTTTTTATATTTTTATATACCTGTGATAATTTATTTCATCGTAATTTCTGAACTGATTATAAAATTTCTTTTTTTTTATGTAAAATATCGTACTTCCGAGGTTCTACAGAAGTGTTTGCCATCAATTTAGGATTTAATGATGGGGTTCCAGGGCAACAAAGGAAAATGCTCAATTTTTGTGATTTGTGTGTGTTTATGTACCATAGATGAAATACTTATAGAAATTGTTTTGCAGTTTTACTAATAATAGTGAGAAAAATAATAAATTTGAATCACATAAGAATTTTGTTATAACATTGCTGAACATTTAGCGGATAAGAATGAGAAATCATAAAAGACAACCCCACTGACTTTTGTAGCCGGAACTTCTCAATACCGCGTTCTAATACGGTGGTTCTTATCTACACTTTAATCTTATAATATATATAATAAAATCCATGTATCACAGTGTTCGTTCCTGTACTTCTCCGAAATGGCTTGACCGATTATTATGGAATTTTGTGAGCTTTTTGAGTAGGCCTGAGAATCGGCCAACATTAATCTTTCATATCCCTAAGTGACAAAGGTCACTCACCCCAATTTTTTTTACCAAAATCACATCAAAGAAATGTAACAAAACAACGTCTGCCGGGTCAGCTAGTATTGTATAGATGTGTCACAAGCACATCTTAAAAGGTTTATTTAAAATGCAAATTAAAGATATTGTATTCTATTCTAATACAATACAATAATATAAATTTAATTATAGGTATTAGAATTTAGAACAAGCAATAAAATTATTAATCACAGTGAACGTAGAGAGTGACGGCTTAACATGCTGTTGAAAATATTAATATTTGAAGCTGCCCTGATATCTACGGGAAGAGAATTCCAAAGCCTAACTGCTTGCAAGGTAAAAGAACGGCTATAGTAACAAGTGTTACGAGAGTGAATTTGAAGTGTATAATAATTTTCCCCGTGTTGGTCCGGGCTTCTTTGTAGAATAGACCATCTGCCTTCCTTGCCAGACAGCTCGTAAAAGGCGAGCATAGGCTCACCGTCACTAACTCCGTGACATCTGACTAGGTGGTATAGTTTAGCAGCGACTCGCCCGGATTGGTACCACCGCCTTACTTATTCCTGCCGTCATAACGTCATGACGTGTTCAGTTTGTGGTTTAAGGTAGCCGGTAAGCTTACTTTTGCTCGAGGCATAACATCCGGGTCTCAGGTTGGCAACGCACCGTTACCACCTTTGGTGTCTCTAGGCGGCGTGAATTTCTTACCATCTGGAAATCCGTCTGCTTGTTTGCCTTCCAATATCATAAAAATAAAAAATCATAAATAAATAAAAAATATAAAAATCATCACTGGACCTGAGGAATTTTACCTCACTAATACTAATACTTTAAAAATAGAAACAAAAACACTTGTTACTGTCAAGAAGATCGAAGTTGGTTGAACAAGTATATTATATAAATGATGACGTCTTTCAATGCCTTGAAAAAATATCTCTAAGAGAAAATAAATAAAAGATAAAACTTTTCACTCACGGGAAATTGAGTTTGAGCTTCTATTTGAGTTATAGAGGCTATTCAGAAATGGCGTCTGCCTGTAGTGTAGCAACGCTAGCATTATAATATTTGATACTGGGAAAATACTAGTGGTCAATCGCTTTATTAATGGTAAATATATAATTTCTAGTATCAATTCGTAACAAAGTTTCTCAGAAACGGTTTAACTATTTTTATGAATATTTTGTATATTCAGTTATACGAATAGGACGTATTTTTCGTACTTCTTAGTGGTACATGTTGCCCATTTGCATTTTTTCATCTATTATACTAGCGGCCCGCCCCGGTTTCACACGGTTATAAAATATACATATGAACGTTCCACTTTAATGACTTTATCTATTAGAAAATTCGCATCAAAATCTGTTGCGTAGTTTTAAAGATTTAAGCATACAAAGGGACAGAAGGAGCGACTTTGTTTTATACTATGTAGTGATAAAATAAAGTGGTGTTAATTACACTATTTATAACTCAAGAACGGCTGAACTAATTGGCTGAAAATTAATGGGGAGGTAGATTAGAACGGGAAGAAGGACATAGGATACTTTTTATCCAGTTCGATTGTGAGGAAACTGGGAAAAACAACATTTTAATTTTTCCATATTAACTAAACGGGTGGAACGAAGTTCGCGCGGTTTGGCTAGCTATTTATTTTGAGAGTCTGCATTAACAAACACATGTAATACATGAAATTCTGTCTATTTTACATTCAACACTGTTTTCAAAAAAATTAAATAAGTTTAAACACAATATCATAATATTAGGAATTTTAGGAGTTCCTAAAACCACCTTCACTGTCTATAAGCATAATTTAAGATATGCTAAAAACCACATCGAATGAGGACACCCGTGTTGGTCCGAGCTTCTTTGCAGAATAGTTCAACTGCCTCACTGTGACATCTGACTAGGTGTTAGAGTTTCACAGCGACTCGCCCGGATTGGTACCACCACCTTGCCTATTCCTGCTGCCATATCGCCAGTGCTTGAAGGTGACGTGTTCGGAGGATAAGATAGCCGGTAAACTTACTTTTACTCGAAGCCCAACATCCCGGCTTCAGGTTGGCGACGTACCGTTACCACCTTTGATGTCTCTAGCGTTATGAATTTCTTATCATCTTGCCGTCCGTCTTTTGTTTGTCTTCCAATAACATAAAAAAAACTTTTAAGGAATTTTCAACTTGCTTAGAAGTTTACTTCCTCAGAAACATACATTGGAAGTTAAATAAAAGCTTGTAATAATAGAAAGTCCTTTTGACTTCACAATGATAAGCTGACAAAGAGTATTAAGTGCTGTTTTTTCGTATTATGTACATTGAGAAAACTAAATATGTGACAATACTTTCAAAGTAATGTAAGGAGGTCAGAAATTTCATTTGCTCCCTGTACCACAAGTTTAGCGGTGGAAAATTAGTTACATCGGTTTTTGGGCAGTAGGACGTTGGTTGATTGGTTGGGTAGTAGGTTGGTGGCTACTGCATTTTTCATTTGTGCAGTCAGCAAAAAGGTTTACGGCCAAACTCAGAACCGTCAATTATTTTTAATCACTCATTTAGTTGACATTTTCTTGATGAAATTGCAGCTTGACTAGCTGTTAACCGCGGCTGTGCCCGCGTGGTTAATGGACCCTCAGGAATACTTTTCGGAATAAAAACTATGCTGTGTGTTAATTAAAGTGGGTAACTTTAATTAACACAAAGCATTGAGTGTGTCAAATTTCATGAAAATCGGTTCAGCAGTTTTTGCGCCAGGGCTTACCAAACATACAGACTTTCGCATTTATGATATTATTAAAACAAGGATAGGATTAGAATAAGGATTGTTAATTGATGTCTCTGATTGAGACCGTTAGAGTGTAGTAGCTCTTCCAGGTTCAGGTTTGTCAGGCAATCGATACTCTCTGTCTACTTCGTGAGGGACTTGGCGTGAAGATATGTATGTATGTATTCAACCTAGTAAAATTTATGTAACAACGCACTAGTAATATGTATGATGTCTGTAGGTGATGGTTTTCTCTTACCATCAAGTCCTGGTGCCTGGTTGTTCGCGGTCTTATGAAATAAAAAAAACAATTTCACTCTCAGCTAGCTCATTTGCTCATTAACTAACGATGCTCTGATATTATGTCTGTAGGTGATGATTTTCTCTTACCATCAGGTCCTGGTGCCTGCTTACTCGCGGTTTTATTTAATAAAAGAAACCAGTTTTAGTCTAAGCTTGATCTTTTGTAAAAATAATGTACCTATCATAATTCATAAGTAACTATGTTTTAAAATTAGGTGTACAGGTAATGGTTTTCTCTTACCATCAGGAGGACCTGACTACTTATTCGCGTTTTTATAAAATAAAAGAAACCAGCTTTACTCTCAGCTCGCCCCTTTGTAATAACAATACCGGAGTGCTATAGACAAATCCAATTATCTTCAGTGGTCTGGCGGAAATTACGTAAGACTGAAAAAACACCTAGCTTCTATAAAAGCTAAATGTTTTTTAATAGTATATAGTACCTGTTTTAATAGTATTAATCTTTATATTTCTTGTGTGCGTGTACGTCACTGAACTCCTCCTAGACGACTAGAGCGATTTTGATAAAAAAATATGTGTATTCACGGAGATTAGAGAATGGTTTAGATTTACAATTTGGTAAACTGGAAAATGTTTTTTTAATTATTTTCTTAATAATAAGTACTTGTTGATTTTGGAATGTTTCACATTGGATCCGACAGACTGCGCTACCATCGAAGCATTAATGTCAAGCAATACGAAGTTTGATGGGTCAGCTAGTTTTTATATCTATATTTCATGTGTGCGTACATGTCACTGAACTGGAGTGATTTTGGTAAAAAAATGTGTGTATTCACGGGTATTCAAGAATGGTTTACATTCACAATTTGGTCCATTTATGATAATGTTAATGTTTTTAAATGATCTTTTCGCCCATGTCCTAGAGGAGGTAGGCAAAGGAACAACCAAGACACCAACGACTAGCCGAAGACACTAAGTCCCTTAATGTCAAAGGTGGCAAGCTTATCGCCAACCGGACACATATATAATCCCGAGAAACATTTTTTTTATTAGGAAATTGGAAAAACATCTTCTTTTCGTTGCCTGACCTTTTGCTATTATTTTTTTATTTGTTGGAATGTTTTACATTTGGTCCGGCAGACGGCACTACTATCGGCATCAAATATTATTTAGTAGTTGTTAATGTCAAACGATACGAAGTTTGCTGGGTCGGCTAGTTTATATATAAGTCGGGTTTATTACAACAGTTAAATCTTTGTGACTGAGCCGCTGCTGGACCGATTTGATATTCGATCTGTTTCAGTCCCGAATAGTGTAATACTAAACATTTGGAAATTAATTTCTGAAATTCACTAAGCACAGCCGTACATACAGCCGTAGGTACAGCCGGTACAGCTAGTGCATAAATAGATTTGTGTAAATATTGTTTTGTAGTGGTCGATCGTTTTATATTCAATAGTTTTATAGACAACGCTGAAATAAAAAAAATATGTCTTTACGACCATATCCAAAAAAGGGTAAAGGTAAAGGGTAGACAAAGGCACAACCTGGGCACTCACGAACAGCCGAAAACAATAAGTCCTACAGTGTGATCGGTGGCAAACCTAACACCAACTGGGCACATATCCAATCCCGGGCAATATTATTATTATTATTAGAAAATTGAAAATATTTAAAAAAAAAGTGAAATTTCCTGTTCTTGCAATTTCAAAGTTTTACTTGCTGTAAGTTATTGTTTTTTTAATAAAGACGTATATAAATTGTCTAAATATCATATACCAAGACTTTGAGTCTTATCCCAACTCTTCTAACAAGTTTCCAATACTAACTACTGTAACTTTCAATCAGCTCATCCGTGATTATGTAACATAGCTTTAGTGATGTGCCAGCATGTTAAAATTTTAACGTTAAAAGTACGGCTTTCCTGACAGTAAAACACAATCGTAGCCTATAGATACCATTGATGTTATAAGTGCGTCGATGTCTTGTAACTGGAAGGTTAGGTCTGATGTGCAGCAAGTCCATTGGTGGTAGAATGCTCTGTGCCAATTTGCCAGGGTAGGAATATATTACCTTATAAATTTCTACCTCCATGATAACAATGACATGTTCCGGTCTGAAGGGGAAGGTTAGCCGGCATCTTGAATTATTGGTAATAATCCCATCCTCAGAATAGTGATGCACCTCTAACATCAATGGTGTTTATAGCCATGGTTGTCTCTTACCATCTTGCCATCAGTAATTATAATTTAGTAACATTCGTTTTCCTCTGGACAAGTTACACGAATTGAATCTAACCCTAAAGTAAGCAAATTATATGCTTGTGTTATGGGTGTTAGTCAACGATGCTTATACAAAGAAATACTAGATATCGGAATAAATTTAATCAACACCCAGACCCAGAAATGCAGACATATAAAGGTTCATCACAAAATTGATAGCCCCCTTCGGGATTCGAACCCGAGCCTCGCGATTGATCGGTTAAGCGTGCACGCTAGCCACTCGACCAACAAGGCGGTCAATTTGTAAGATTGAGTGTTTAGAGAATGAAGTTTTACTCGATAATTTGAATAAATATTTCACCTCACTACATGCATAGTATCAACCCTGTCGATGCGCTGTAAGCAAGGCTTTAAACTTCGAAGTATTGTCTTAGAAATGACATTAAGGAACAATATTTAATAGCTTACGTAAAAGCCTTTTAAAGGACGTGCAAGCGAGTGAACTAAATTGCAGGACCGATTTGATATATTTTATAATAAATAATAACGAAGACTGCAAGACTTCCTGCCAAGAATCTAAGAAGTAAAAAAATATTTCATACTGCTTTAATACAAATTACTTCAGTTTTGGTTTTTCTCGATCATTATACATTATATCAAATGAAGTTTGCGAATACTATACGCTGAACACCAACGTTATTCGGGTTCGATTCCCGACAGGAGTATTTGTGTAAAGAGCATAGGTGTCTGTATTTTTGGGTCTGAGTCTTAATTAAATTTATTATAGTTTTTTAATTTTTTGACTAAAGTCATTATTACCTTACGTTTTAATAACAGTAGAAATGTAAGATCATTCTAATTAACCTATATAACGTAGTACGATATTTTCTTTCTTTTACCAGTAATAAGATTTGTAAAAAAAAAACAGAAAATAGATATTAATAGAAAATTGAAAGGACAGTTTCGAACCCGAGAACTCATGCAACCAATTCCAACACTAGACTATTAGACAAGAGAGTATATAAAAAGAGTTTAGTAAATAAAGATACCTTTATTCTTTTTTATTCTTCCTTTGCTCTGCCCTAATACAAACAGTCCTTTGCCGTCATTCCACTTTGTGTAATCGAGCTGAATGGTTCCACCTTCACATGTGAAGTAAGATGAAGCTCAGATATATTACACAAAGTAATTCGAGGAAAGTGGATAAATAAAACGAAGCGTATGCTTGCTCCCTTTGGGATAGTTGTAGAGTAAGTGAAAAATAAATAAACGGGAAGAATCGGGTTAGCTAATACAATAAGCCATTCTCATGGGTTGTTGAAATACTTATTTTATGGCATTTGATAGAAAAAAACACTCGGCATTTTTGATGATAGTCCTTTGAAAAGGACCCTGTATAGGCCACGTGGTCTCGCCTATACAGGGTCCCTTTCAAAGAACTGGCCAAATTTTGTTATAAAGGAGTCAAGGCAAAAATGATAGTCCATTTAAAATATTAATTTGCCAAATTATAATATTTACTTTTATGTACATTCATTTAAAATAGTCCACGTTAATATTTCACTTGTTGTCATGTTATGTCGTACCTGGTACGAGCCATGACGTCAGCAACCTGCGCATGCGGTTGGCGTTAACGTTATTATAACTATACATTTTGAATGTTGCGTCGGATAAAAATTTATGACTTGCGTTTTTTTTTAATTTAATCGTTAATCAATTATAATAATTAGCCATAAGTCGTCAAAAAGTCATGTCAGGGTCTTGTATAAAGCGGTTGTCTCATTTACTCAAGCTAATATAGTGTGATTTGGCGGCAATAAGGAAATACATGATACGCTACGATCACGATATGATCTTCGTGATTATTTCATATTTGCACTTTCACTGAACAAAATTGTACAAAATGACACAAAAATTTACTAATTTTACTCAATATAAACATGAAATTCAATCACTATGAAAAAACTTCGACCGTCTTTTCTCATTATGGCGCCAAAACCGTCATTTAATAATAATTGTATAGGTACAGTGAAACAATTTAAAAAAGATGGCGCTGTAATGAGTTTCAGTATTTCAATAACAGATGGCGCTAAAAAATTTAAACTACGAAAATACTCGTTCAATAACAACATACTCGTATATCTTGTTCACTTGACATAAAAGGAAAGGTTGAATGGTTTCTAATTCAATTGCAGGGTCACGGATGAATAGATTTACGCAATTGATGGATAGATTTGCTCTTTGCCCCGGATAATAGCGTCTCTTTATCGTGCAATCCAAAATTAAATAACCGATGTCATTTAGCGTCATATAATATGGATGTCACACAAAGCCTTTTTTTAACTACTACCAGACCGGGCATACGTTTTTTTGCTATTTTTAAAGTGATTTAAAAAAATTGGGGTGAGTCATCCTTATAGCTTACGGTTATGAAAAATAGATAGAAGCCAATTCTCAGACCTATTGAATCCTAACATGACTGTTATTTGAGACTAAAGACGGGACTAGTTTTGAATAAATTAAGCCCAATTTTGCGTAATGGGTAATAGCTTTCAAGTTCACGAGAACGCCATTATGCAGTAAGTCGGTTTTTTTGCAAAAAAATAATTTTGTTTTGTATACACAAAGAAATACATAGCATTAAACAAAGTCGCTTCCTCTGAGAAAGCCCGGTGTAGTTGTAAAAACCGCGAGGTTGGCAACACATTAGTCATTCCAAAAAAAGCTTCCTCTGTCCCTATGCCCTTATGTCCCTTTGTATGCTTAAATCTTTAAAACTACGTAACGGATTTTGATGCGGTTTTTTAGTAGATAAAGTGATTGAAGATGAAGGTTTATATGTACGAGTATATTTCATAACCGTGCGAAACCGGGGCGAGCCGCTGGTAAACTATAAAGTATTTTTCATGTCTCTTTTCACAATTTGATTTTACAACTAACTATCCCAGCAAACTTTGTTCAACCTGTTCAGTTTGTATGGGAAAAATTAAAATGTTGTTATTCCTAGCTTCCAGCAATTTTGCCGTTCTCGAGTTTCAGCGAGACTTACCAACAGCAATTTATACAGATAAAACATAAAGTATGACAACATAAGTATTTTTACTTGTAAGACGGTTGGCATTGTATATATATTCTCACATGTTATATATGTGAAATAGATGTTTTTTTGTGAATGAGACTTCGCACGGCCATGCCTGCGTGTGGTGTGTGTGTGTGTGTGTGTGGTGTGTGTGTGTGTGTGTGTGTGTGT
>NJDD01000966.1:303343-320150 GCA_002245505.1 Calephelis nemesis | reverse complement strand
GATGTTTGAAATCACTTACGTTACAGAATTTAGGCGCATATCTGCTTGACCTTTACGCCTAGATAGTATCAAAAGGAAAAACTCATAAATATTTATCACTTTTTACCTTATACCTTGAAACCATTTCTGAAGTCGAATTTGATATTTTCTGTTCGTCATATACTAACATGTAATAAATAATCACTAGTGGTAGCCCGTTGGTTGTAATTCGACCATAATACATTTTAATATCTTGTTGATAGGAACGCCATCTTCATTTCTTATGATCAACAACTTTGTTTCCAACTTTTTTAGTGCGCCATCAGTGATCGTTTATCGCTATCGTTAACATATTTGTTTGTGTGTGTCAAATGCATGGTAGTGTGGGTAATGATTTATTTATTGATTTAATGTAATTTATAAGCATTATTATTGAAAAATATTATATATTATTATACACAGAAACTATAAGTGTGTAAATTTTATGCTTCTGCGTCCGCGCAATTTTCGTAAAAAGGAGTCCAAAATTTTGGCATGAGATTAATATATACATAGATTATCTTAAACATTTTCAATAAATTCCGACAAACATATAGTCTCTTATCCCTTTAAAAGTTACGTTTATCGGTGTGTGTTATCACAAGCATATAACTTGCTTACATTGGGGTTAAATTCACTTTGAATGACATGTTCACTGATATTGATTAATACTATTATTGTTATCAATTTCTATGATGGAGAATAGGGTACAAGACAATACAACAACAAACCGTGCAACACACCAGTAACAATAACGATATAATATACGGTTACGGTTATCTCTTACATATCTCCTGAATCCGTTTTCATGTTAGCTATCGTCATATAACATAAAAAAGTTGTTTTAATAATGACAGCTACCATCAGGAGAATACAAAGCCTGATTACTTAAATTATTGAATTCACATACTAATATGCATAGTTTCACACCAAATCCCTTAAGGTGTAGGCAGAGAGAATCGAATTGTATCGATTATTAAATTGAATTTAATAAAAACTTTAATTGAATTAAATTCACTAATGCAAGCAGTTTAAAGGTTAAATGCATAATTTTCCAAAGTATTTAACAGCTTGTGTAGAGAATAAAGAGAAAATGCTGGAATATTTTGAAATTTTAAAATTGTCATGAATTTTTGAGGAATAATAATATGCGCTGTTCATTCGCCGTTCAATATTCACTTCTGAATTGAAGCTGGACAATATATTGTTCAATTTACCACCAGATAAATAATTTTACTGAAAGTTGGGCTCATGTACACCAAAAGACGGAACTTATCAATTTATTTAGATTTTTTATATCCTAGCACATGTTACACAATTTCATTTAATCTCCAGGGAATAAATTTATATTATGATTGTGTTAGCACACAGTTAGTAAAGATACTAACTCGTTGAAATGCTGTAATAGATACTGCAATTTAAATAATTAAAAAAATTAACTAACGTCTAACTGTTCTCGAGTTTTAGTGCCCTACGAACTTCGTTGACCCACTCGTTGGTCAAGTGGTTAGTACACGTACACGCCATAATACATAATAGGTTTTGATTTCTGACGGGGGGCAGGCGTTTGTGTGATGAACATTTATATGTCTGCATTTCCGGATCTGGGTGTTTATTAAATTTATTCTGGTATCTATTCAAGTATTTCTATGTACTTATTAGTATCGTTTAGGGTAAATTTGGGTAACTTGTCCAGCGACATGCAGTATATAATGTCTAATATAAAATATATATTACATATGCATATATTAATACAAAAAAAGGAATTAAAAAATCTGTTCATATTGTACAACCTTTTTACAACCCGTTCTGCTTTTACGGCATAACTTAAAATGATGTTTTTCTCAGTTTCCTCACAGTTTTCCCTTTATTATTTCCTTTTAAACCTTCCATGGATCTGCGCAAATAATTCAAAACCAAAATTTAACTAAATCGATCAAGCCGTTCCCGAGTAAAACTCAGTTTCCTCGCAGTTTTCCCTTTATTCTTTCCTTTTTCTCAGTTTCCTCGCAGTTTTTCCCTTTATTATTTCCTTTTAAAGCTTCTATAGATCTGCACAAATAATTCAAAACCAAAATTTAACTGATGCCCGGTTCCTATAATCAACGAATCATAATCCGTCAGCTAAACCATTCGTAGTTTGTTCAAAAGTAACGGAGCGTTACCAATATTTTGAAAAAATGTTTCGAATCAATAGTCGGAAACGAGCAACCGTAGTTAGTAATCTTACTAAGCGTACACAATACTACCATCCGTAAACAAAACGACTCGTTTTTTGAATATAGGAACCGGGCATAAATCGATCAATCAAGACGTTCCTGAGTTGTATTTGGGAACGGCTTCATCGATTTAGATTTGGCGGGACTAACGAACTGCAATTGATTTTTATATATAAGAGAAAAGAAGATAACGATATTAATAAAATTTGACTACTTAATGTACTTAAAATACTTTGTGATTTGCACAAAATGCACTGGCACACTCAATTAGTGTGCGTTAATTGCCGTATAAATAGAATAGTTTACGGCATGAACGTTTTCCAATTGGCTTGTGTAAGAATCCAGTTGATCCCATCTATCTAATTAAAGCTATTTTTACAAAGAATCCGGGACACTGCTTCTCAATTAATTAGGGTAACTAAATCATCGTTATAGTTAACTAGCTGTTGTCCACGGCGTTGCCCGCGTAGATAGCGGTCCCACAGGAACGTTGTTACGAGACAAAAACTATCCCATGTGTTAATCTAAGTTTTCCTCTATGTTTGTGCCAAATTTCATGAAAATCGGTTAAGCAGTTTTTGCGTGAAGGAGTTACAAATAAACATACAAACTTTCGCATTTATAATATTAGGTATTAATAGCACTAGCGCACTTCTTACCGCACGTACATTTTTATCTTATTCATCGCCTAAAGACACCAAAACATTGGTGTGTTGACAACGAGAGGCAAAGCTAAAAGTACTCTTTCTTCTTTAAAACATACATTTTCTTCAAAGCTAAGATAAAACTCAGACTAAGTAGATGATATACCACGACCGTAAAAGTTATCCGTCGTCACTCTCATAAATTAGATTTCACATCGACACTCGCTGTACTTTCTAGAGCCGTAAAACATTAACTATCCGTTAGTATGTATGTTTCAAACGCAAAGAAAATGGTTAAGCACATTAAAACTGCAAATGTCGACTCTATTACATAAGATACTAGCGTCCCGCTCCGGCTTCGCATGGGTATAAAATATACATATTAACCTACATCTTTAAACACTTTATCTATAAAAAAAACCTGCATCAAAATCTGTTGAGCAGTTTGAAAGATTTAAGCGTACAAAGGGACATAGGGACAGAAAACGCGTCTTTATCTTATACTATGCAGTGATGACGATGTAGCGATTTTGATAATTCTTTTTTAAAATGAGAACAAGTGGTTCTGAAATTGTTCCACGTCAATGTTATTAAAAGTTATAGTTGCACATTTTTCGAATCCCGGGTCGAGCAACAAAAAGAAAATTTGTTTTTTTTTTAATTTTCTAATAAAAGAAACTTGCACGGGATAGGATACGTGCGCAGTTGGCGAGGGGCTTGCCACCTATCATGTTGTGGTACTTAGAGTCTTCGGCTAGTCGTGGATTGGATGTGCCACCGCCGAACTTTGGGGACATGGACGTGAAGATACTTTTTTTATGACCATATCCATGAATTGTCTATTTTGACAGTTACAAAAATGTATTCATTATTAAGTGTAATTTAAAATCAAGTAGTCCGATCTTGATAAAAATTATTAGGAAGTACCTCGAAATCATGGACCTGTCTTCATAAAAAAGACCATCAAAATCATTTAACTATTGACTGATTAAACGCGTAACCAACTTTGAGTACCAAATGTTGCTGGTCTACGAAACTGATTGTTTTATACAATTAAGGTTTGATTACAGTAATAAACAAGTTTTTTAAATATCCTTTGTAATTCCTATTTACATTATCTGGTATACATAAGCGAAATGGTATACTTGAAACATTAATTCAATAATCACGAAAACTTGGTAACTATTAAACTAATAGACATAAAATTAGTCACAGAGGCAGGTTAGGAACACGGCATGCCAGCTAAGGATAATAATTGTAATGTTATGTTAACGACAAGCTAAATAATTGGATTTTAAATTAAAATGAGAACACTGCATTACAACTCCGCCATAAACCACGTTTGACATCTCTGGATGAACTCGACGCTCGCCCCGCCTTTTACCACGAACTGCCTTTCTTGCGTAAATAATTACATTATTTATAGTACTTACTTACTTATATACTTATATATAATAGGTGTACTTTAAACCACGTTTTTGACTTCGTGCGGCACTAACTTAATAAATACTTAGGGTCAATTATCGTTATTGCTGAGCATTTGGAACTGACTATGTCTGGATTAAGTGTGTTTGAACTTTCGATTACTACATTATACCTGGCTTAATATAAATAGCTTCTTTCATAGTTGACACTAGATATAATTTTATTGCTTACATATATTTTCTAAGCACATAGACTTCCACACAAATTGGATTGAGAATTCTAAGAATAACAAAACCAAATAAACAACCAAAGCTATAAATTTAAATAATCTTTTATATGTAATTATACCATTTCATATTATTATCTTATACTAGTATTGGGTGGCATAGTCGTATATCTGCCTACTTTTGCAGGTAAACGGGCGTAAGAAACATTGGCTTATATTATTTTCAATATCTTGTTATATGTGGTATATTCGAGCTATTTTCATATCATAATTATTATGGCAGAGATGAGTTTAACATACTCTCATAAAAACATATCCTTTACTGAGCAAACATTATTTTAGTATTAAAATGTTATCTCTTTTAACGTAAAATAATAACCTAATAAAATTAAATTTATTATTTTCAGTTTATCATTATTAATGGTCGCCCAATTATCGAAATTCAACCAATTTAATTATAAATTCTGTAAATATTAATTACAGTTATTCAATAGCCCTCTTGGCGATGGGCTTGCCACCTATCACATTGTGGGACTTGGTATCTTCAGCTAGTAGGGGTGCCTTAGTTGTGACTCTGCCTACCTCTTTGGAGACATGGGCGTGAAGATACTTTGAACTTTTGTCAATTATAGCTTTGATAAAAAACGCCATCTTCATTTATCTAGACCAACTACTTTGCTTCCAAACACTATGAATATGTGCGCCATCTGTGATCTTTTATCGTTATCAATATTTTTGTTTGTGTGCGGCGTGGTAGTATTTGTAATATTTTATTTATTGACTTAATGCACTCTAAAAGCATTATTATTGAAAAATATTAGCGTTCTGCACTTCTCCTACACATAAACTATAAGTGTGCCAAATTTTATGCTCCTGCGTCCACGCTATTGTCGTAAAAAGGGGTCCAAAGTTTTGGCATTACGTATTAATATATAGATAAGTTATATCTTACTATTTGGAATATCTTACTATAAGGAGAGTCGTACGCTTATTCGCAGACTTGTATTACACAATAATCATAATTTATGCGAGAAGCTGACTCCAATTTCATTACCATGTTTCCATTTAATCGTTCTTTTTTCGACGTAGTGTCGCCTTAAATGCGTTCGAGACGGTTGTAAACACGCATTCCGTCAAACGTATCCTTGAAATAAATTTTGTTTCCTTTTTCCGTTTACAATAAAATTAAATATATAAATTTAGATTAAATCTATGATCCTGGCAGATGTAAATCAATGTTTACAAACATCTAGAACTTCTATTACCGATCATCCTGCCATATACATGACATTGCTGGATATTTTCGTGTTTCAACACGGAGTATTAGGGTAGCTAGACGAGCACATTAGGCCTAGCACCAAGACCATAGGATTTCGACGTACCTATAGCATCAGTCGTATCTACAAGCCATCACTGGCTCATATCATCAGGAGCTCGTCTTGTTAACACAATATGTCTACGAACTTGACTTTAAATTTTAAATATTGTCAAATATTACAATTTAAAACACCGGCACTCACACACAGACATTTGGCTCAAATGTCTATACTTTGAACAATGCAGTGTGAAGTAGGCTTAACCACAATAATGGAGAAATTTCAATCATGCAGTAGGTAATGCAATATCAGCGTTGAAAGGTTACTTAAGCCATGTAACTAATTACGCATGTCCATACTAACAACCAGACGAGGATCAATTACTACACGTGAATACGAATTAGATTCTAGCTAACGCAGTATTCAATCTTGTCGATGGGTATTCAATTACGGGCTCGTGATGAGATTAGCCAAATACTCCGTTAGAATTTACGTCTGTTTCACGTTTATTTGCCAGTAGTTTCACAATACAACCTCTTTCCTTGATATATTTTTATTGAAAATAGGTGTCGTTCCGTGTCTGTTCGGCTTTGTGTGTGTGTTTGTGTGTGTGTGTGTGCCAGAGAGAGGGGAGGGAATATGTAAAGAACTATGTTTGTTCGGGATTGTTTAGAACTTTTCAACCACATGTCTTTAACCGATTGAGATAAAATGTATAACTACACGTTTTATTTAAATAACAATGCATGGTTAACTGTGAGACGTAACTTGTAAAAAGTTTTAGCATAAATATGTTTTTGTTTGTTAGGGCTATCACGAAAAATATACTTGAGAAGTATTATTCAAGAAGTAATAAATAAGCTCAACTTGCAAGATTCATAAAACATACATACGTTCTAAGTTGAACAAAACTTGGAAAAAAAACTATTGACTCACAATTACAACAAACATCGCAGCGATAAACTGGGGTCAAGCAGTGGTTAATATTATGTAGTGGCGTCCGCAATGTTGTAATGACAAAATATGGATGATATTGAGTTGTGGCTAGTGGTCGAGATGAAACGACAACGTTCAAAAACGCAGGTACTTAGACACCGTCTTTGTGCACAGTGTCGGTGCGTTCACGCAACGTTTTGTATGGGATGTATTCTTACATCGACCTAAACCGAGCTGATAATAGGATGAAACACATTTTATAAGAATTTTAGTACCTCAGAAATCATATCAAAAGTGGATTGCCTAAAAGTCCTGTACGAAATATTTTAAATGTTTTTGTGGCATATTCGCCCGTATGGTTTAATTTTTCTTCTTTCCACGCACAAAAGGCAAGAAAACTTGAATCGTAAAATTCATAGAAATTTATCCCACGCACAGGGCAAGTGCTAAAAAATAAAAAAATATAATAAAAAAGCTCAAAAGCTGCGCGAATAACTGACTGACTTTTAAAAAACTTTTTTCAAAATTGAAAAATAAAGTACAAGGCTCATAAGGCCCTGAGCATCGTTTATATAATAATTACAATGTGAAGCATATATGGTTGTCACAACTCGTTTTTAGCTTCCAGTTTATTATTTATTGTTTTTTGTACTTTTTTATTAAATGATAATCAAATATCCTGATATTAAGAAATACACGATAAATACTCGCAACGTGGCTGTTAACAGCCGACTAGCAAGTGTTCAACCCTAGTGTAAGACTCTTCAAGAGGTATGCCGTTTGAGAGTACTAATGATGTGGAGTAAATCCCTCTTCTTATGCCGTTGATTACCAGCACAAAACGTAGACCGTGTTAATGCTACTGTCCATTTTGAATACAAAATAGTGAATGACCACGTCGTATGGTTGTCGCGTTGTAAGCATTATCTGCAGTTATTTTCTCCGTATTGGTCCAGATCCTATGAGTAAAATAGACCCTAAATAGACCCTCGTCTACTACGAGCTGCATACTTGGAAGCTAAAGGATGTGTAGAAGGCCAGCAAGATATGACCAACAAGACAACTTGTGGTAGAGTCGAGTGGAGATCCATCGCCTTACCTAGTCTTGCCACTACAATAATTATATAAATAAATATCCCTGGACAAGTTACACAAACTAAACCTTACCCTATCTTACCTTTATCGTCAGTACGGTTTCCGTCGTGGTCGTTCAGCTGGTGATCTTTTGGTTTACTTAACACACCGATGGGCGCAAGCAGTCGAAAGCAAGGGAGAAGCATTGGCTGTCAGTTTGGACATAGCGAAAGCCTTCGATCGGGTGTGGCACAAGGCGCTTCTATCGAAGCTTTCATCTTACCGTCTTCCTGAGAAATTATGTACTTGGATCACTAGTTTTTTGACGGGGCGTAGCATCAAGGTCGTTGTCGACGGTGAGTGCTCGGAGTCCAAACCTGTCAATGCTGGTGTTCCCCAAGGCTGTGTGATTTCTCCTACTTTGTTTCTTCTGCATATCAATGACATGTTGCAAATTAGTGACACTCATTGCTATGCGGACGACACTACTGGGGAAGCCTTATACTATGGCCGACATAATATATCGCGGGAACATGTCATCGAGAGCCGGAACCAACTTGTGTATAAAATCTTGTATCTTTTGTCTGAAATTTCATTGTGGGGCCAGCAAAATCTGGTGCAATTTAACCCGAACAAGACACAAGTTTGCGCGTTTTCCGCTAAAAAGACTCCCTTTGTCGCATCTCCTCGATTTGAGAGCGTTTCCTTTTCTGCCACAGCCTGCATTAGTATACTCGGCGTTGACATCTCGAGTAATGTTCAATTTCGTGGTCATCTGGAGGAGAAGGCTAAAATAGCCTCTAAGAAATTTGGTGTGCTCAGTAAAGCGAGACAGTATTTCAAGCCGACCCATCGCTTGCAACTATATAAAGCGCAAATTCGGCCTCGTATGGAGTACTGTTCTCACCTCTGGGCAGGGGCTCCACAGTACCAGCTCCTTCCATTTGACCGCATTCAACGTAGAGCAATTCGAATTGTCAATGATCGGGCAATTATCAATCGGCTTGATTCCTTAACTTTGCGTAGATATGTTGGGTCACTCAGTGTTCTCTACCGCATCTATCATGGGGAATGCTCTGAGGAGTTGTTTGGTTTAATTCCAGCCGCTGATTTCCACCTTCGGACATCGCGTCAGAGTTTAAGGTATCATGCCCATCACCTCGATGCGTGGCGATCTACAACTGTGCGATTCCGAAGACATTTTTTACCCCGTATAACACCTTTGTGGAATCAGTTACCGAGGGCGGTATTCCCAAACAATTATGACTAAGGGGCCTTCAAGAAAAGAGCGTACTCATTCCTTAAAGGTCGGCAACGCATCTGTTATACTCTTGGTGTTGCGGATGTTAGTGGGCGGAGGTGATCACTTTCCATCAGGTGACCCACCTGCTCGTTTGCCTCCTCTTCTATAAAAAAAAAAACTTTGCTCGATAGAAAAAAATCAAAAAGTTAACCCTTTTTTGAAAGCAAAACCCAACTGTCTACTTCAATTATGAAAATATCGACACCAGATTTAACGTAAACATAGATTAGTACTATACCTAAAAGATAACTGTTTCAGTTTTTATACTTTTTTTCAAATTACTTTTATAGTGTCAAAAATAGTGATTTGTCGCTTAAGACGTGTACTTTAGAGCGCGATATTTCATAGGGATTGGCTCTTCTGGCTGACTGAGTATGGGGCCTTAACACTTTCCGTTGATGATTTATAATTAAACAGGTAGCCAAATACGAGTTAGACTCGCCGATGAAGAGTTCCATAACAGCAATTATTAAAATAATATAAAAGTTCTTCTCACGTATCTGCCCGCTCGGGTAAGTGCAATCGGGAAAATCTGCCGTCCGCACGCTTTGATTGAATAAAAGATAAATTGCGGGTTAGATTTATGATATATCAAACAAACCTTATTCAAACCAAATTTCAGTTAAAGTTTACATGGTTAATGTACATAGGTAATACATGTTTTTTTAAGTTTCATTATTCTCTTATTTTTGAAGTTATAGGGACAGTTTAAGGATACACATTTTACCAATATAACAAAAGTATACTAAATGCCTCAATATCATTTTTGAAGACGTATCCATAGATACTCAGATCTCAAACATATTTGTTTATAAAAAAAAATGAGTTTCAGATCTAAGCTACAAAACACAATGTTGTTTTATTTTTGCGTGAAAATCGCCAAGAAACCTTACTAGATTACAGTATAGTTCTCAAAGTTTCAGAAAAAAGTTCCTATACATAGTGCACATGTACATACATACAAAAAGACAACCATGACAAATCGGTTTCGGTGTTCGTTTTTTAGGAAATTTTAAAAATAAATCGCTGAAAGGTGATAGCCCATAAGTATTATTTTAATTTTGAATGATTTGTGGAAGTCCGGGGATTTACATGATAAAAGATTTTTTTAAACTGACAGAAATCAAAAAGGACAAAATTAAATTTATCCCACTCAATACTGAGTGGGTGGAACAAAGTTCACCGGAACAGTGTAATAAAAAGCATTTTTTCTAATTTTTAATTTTACACATTTTTAGATCACTTTTTAACTTAGGTATATCGAAATCCATTAGAGGAATTAATAGTAAAGTGAAACAGACAGACTAATTGGGATCAAAATACATAGTTATAACTTAACGAGGAATACTGGAATTTTAATGGTATTAAGTAATGTGTTAGCAAAATACTTAAGCAACTTCATAGAGTGCAGTGCCATTTACAGTGCAACACTGCAAACCGCAATCATTATGATATACATTACTAATGTTAAAACATTAATAATGTTATTTCATATCACTACTTACGAACGGATTTTGATGCAGTTTTTTTTAGTACAAAAAGTGATTGAAGAGAAAGGTTTATATTTATATTTCATAACCGTGTGAAGCCGGGACGGGCCGCTAGTTTATATATATATAAAAGAAAGTCTTGTTAGTTAAACTATATATAACTTAAAAATTACTAAACCGATACCTTAGAACCAGAAAAAGGACAAAGGATACTTTTCAAAAATTAAACAGCGAAGAAAACTAGGAAAACAGCATTTTAATTTTTCCCATACAAACTGAACGGGTGTAACGAAGTTGGCCGAAACAGCTAGTCTATATATATATATAAAAGAAAGTTGTGTGATTATTTACAACTCAAGAACGGCTGAACCGATTGGGGTGAAAATTGACGTGAAGTAGCTCAGAACTTTGTGTTTTTTTTCTTTTTTGGACAGCGTTTGTCAAAACCTAAATTTTCATTTCACTTTAAGTAGGCAATCATTTTAATTAAAGTTTGTTTTTCAACTTCATCATCATTAAGCGACAGAATTAGTGTCTCTTCTCATAACTGCCACAAGTAATGCCTAAACTTGCTTAGAAGATTAAGAAACGCCAACCTTTTCTGACATCTTCACGAGTTCTGGCATTTCGATTTTAACCGGCTCTAAAATTTGATTGGATATTTTTTTGTACATTTGTTACAAAATAATTTGACCAATAATAATTAATAGACTACTCTATATTGATATAACTAGTATTTATTTATTATTTATTTTTTCAGTAATTTAAGTTATAATGATGTTGTTCTATGTAATTTGACATGGGTTGTTAATTCGTTAACTTTAAATCAAACTCCGATTATAGGTCTATGATTCTGAAGAAAAGCAATAATTTTTGTACGCCAGTAAATTGGCAAAATAGGAATAAGCGCATGTATTTTTTGTAACATCATATGTCACCCTATTTGTACAAAATAAATAAGTTTGAAGTTTAGAACAGATATACAATGCGAGTTTGGTTGGATGTAGCTACCCGGGGACATTTAATTTGACATTTACATTTCCACAATTCAACTGATGTCAAATTTATCTGAAACCGGTGTAATATGAGCGTAGCAATGGATGTGATGAAAATGACATTTGGTTACTCTCTGCCTGCCACGTAAAACACTTGGCATGAAGAGTGAAGATGTTGTGTATTTAGAATCTATACTTGTTATCGTCGGCACTTGGTGGAATACCATTGTATACATACTTTTTTAAGGTTAACCGTTTACCTCAAAAAAATGTGTTATGTGTATCTATTTATGATACCAATAGCCAATTAATTTTACATATATCAAATTCCCGTGTCACAGTGTTAGTAACCGTACACCTCCTAAATGGCTTGACCGATTCTCATGAAATGTATGAAAATCGACTACCGTATATATTTTATAACCCTAAGTAACGAGGGTGAATGACAGCAAAAAAATAGCAGAATTAAGTGTGCCGGGTCAATTAGTGAAAAAGTAAAAATAGCAGGCCAGCATTTGATATCTACAAGAGTAATAGAGCAAATAGGAAAACCCACTTAAATACGGAAAGTTGTCTCTTTTAAACGAGTAAAAGTTTAGTTCAACGTTTAATTAAAAGTCTGATAAAATATTATGTTCGATTTGTTAACTTTACAAAAGTTACTTCAAAGCTTATTTATTGTTGGAGAGCTTTTTGCCTCTTTTCATCTTAATGAAGTCTCAACTTACGCCCGTGGCTTTGCTTGTGATAGTAAATCTATAGATTTTGATCCAACTAGTGTCATTTGTGCATCTTCTCACTTTTATAATTAAACTCGTAATTGAGTTTGAATTTAGGTTTTGTTTATAGTGTCAACGGTCGCATGAGTTACCATGTTCGAACAAAAAGAGAAGTGAATGTAAAGAAAGCTGGTATAAACTAGCGGCCCAGGTGTTGGACTTGACTCCATGAGGTCCCGGATTCGATTCACGAGTCGAGCAACAAAAACATGTTTTTTCCAATTCCCAAATTTACTTTAAGTGAAGGCTGGCAACGCATTTGTAACTAAATATATTTATTTTTTATATGTGGAGACAAGTAGGAGGCTAACACTACTGCTTTGTACCCTGTTTTCATATGGGGTCCTATAGAAGTTATAACTGAATATTCATACATAACAACATAACGTATAAATAATAATAGTCATAGGCAACGTCCCACTATGGATTGAACGTACTTAATGGAAACCTTTTAAAATTCAAACGAAAATTAATTGGTATCCAGACACAGCCACGGGCAAACCTCTACTAGTATTATAAACTTGAAAGTTTGTGAGGATGTATTGATGGATGTTTGTTATTCTTTCATTAAAAAACAACTTCACAATACTATAGGTTAATATCAAAATAACAAATATATTACAGTAAATACCAGGTGAAATTGAAAAATACAACAAACGGAAAGTGGTGGTTCGGGACACGCTACTTTACTGTTTTAATTAGTCAATCCACAACTTTTAAATTGTAAAAAAAAATTTAATTTTTCTTTTGAGATGATGGTAATGAATTATGATCATGTGGACGTGAAAAATTGACGTTAAACTAATTTTGACATTTCAAAAATAAAACAGTGATAAATAGGATTGTGTAGTTTTATGAAACAACGGTAAAAGATTCACATGATATCTAACTATAAACTATAGACCTCGCTATATTGGCCTCGTCTCTGACGTCACCGTCACGCGACATGCAACACACAGACCAAAAATTTTAGACAATGTAATGAAAGTTTCACTTTAAAAACTCCAATTTCTCATGTCACTAATCATAATTTAGTACCCACTATTTGAAGAGAAACTACACATTTTTTACAACTTCAACTCGGTTAATTAACTAACTAAAACGATAAAGTAACGTGTAACGAATAGTAGGTATCTTCTACCTAAACCGACAAAATAACACGTAACGAATAGTAGGTATCTTCTACCTAAAACGATAAAGTAACGTGTAATGAATAGTAGGTATCTTCTACCTAAAACGACAAAGTAACGTGTAATGAATAGTAGGTATCTTCTACCTAAAACAATAAAGTAACGTATAACGTATAGTAGGTATATTCTACCTAAAATGATAAAGTAACGTATAACGAATAGTAGGTATCTTCTACCTAAAACAATAAAATAACGTGTAACGAATAGTAGGTATCTTCTACCTAAAACAACAAAGTAGCGTGTAACGAATAGTAGGTATCTTCTACCTAAAACGACAAAGTAACGTGTAACGTATAGTAGGTATCTTCTACCTAAAACGACAAAGTAACATGTAACGAATAGTAGGTATCTTCTACCTAAAACGACAAAGTAACATGTAACGAATAGTAGGTATATTCTACCTAAAACGACAAAATAACATGTAACGAATAGTAGGTATCTTCTACCTAAAACGATAAAGTAACGTATAACGAATAGTAGGTATTAACGTGTAACAAATAGTAGGTATCTTCTACCTAAAACGACAAAGTAACGTGTAACGAATAGTAGGTATCTTCTACCTAAAACGATAAAGTAACGTGTAACAAAGAGTAGTTACGTATAATTTTTTTTTAATTTGACTAGCGGGCAAAGCCTCTGATGGAATCTAGTTAAGAATAATTCAGAACAAAAAGTTACGCCTATTTCATATTTATTAGGCTCACAAAAATATTGAGCATCAACTTTTGAGTTGGATAATCACATTTGAATAAATTTGTTTGCTTGATGTTCATGCTACCGACACCAGTCCTTAATTTATCTTGTTACTCAGATCACGTAAAGTACATCTAGTATCGAAATTTCTGGAAACCAATATGCAAATTGCGCGAAGTCGTTATCAAATGTTTTTGAAGTAATTCTCCTTTCTGTAGTAACTATATTTTCCCCGTGTTGGTCCGGGCTCCTTCGCAGAATAGACCATCTACCTTCCTGCCAGCCAGCTTGTAATAGGCGAGAATAGGATTACCGGCACTAACACCGTGACATCCTAGGTAGTAGAGTTACGCAGCGACTCACCTGGATTGGTACCACCGCCTTACCTATTCAGTAACGTCAGTGCTTGCCGTTGACGTGTTCCAGTGCGTTGGGTAAAGTAGCCGGTAAACTTACTTTTGCTTGAGGTCTAACATTTCGGCCTTAGGTTGATAACGTACCATTACCACCTTTGGTGTCTCTAGGCGGCGTGAATTTCTTAGCATCAGGAAATCCGTCTGCTTGTTTGCCTTCCAATGTGATGAAAAATATGCATACAATACACATAAAAACTCTTCTTTAATTGGACATTTAGTTGCTTGTTATATTATGTCGACGAATTTATTGGATTTGTTGAGCAATTAGTTTATAAATCGTAAGAACACAAAGCAGAGTTGTTGTTAGTACAGTTCGTAGATGCAGATTTTGGATGGTTATAGTGCATAATTTTGCAAGCAATATGTTATTAAAAGTTGTATTTATGTCTGCAGAGGCTCTCTTCCAAAGAGGACTCTATGACATTGGTTGCTTTGGAGGTCTGCTCCACATCTTCTTGGGGCTGGAATTTATTTATTAAAAGTAAAGTTTAGAGGCTTTTGCAAGCGACCTATAGATGTTTGACGATGATGGTGATCAAATAATTTATTATAAGAAATTAAATAAAAAAATGCAAAATAACGCCATAACGTCATGACGTGTTCCGGTTCGGAGGTCAAGGTAGCTGGTAAACTTACTTTTGCTCGAGGCCTAACATCCCGATCTCCAGTTGTCAACGCACCGATACTAAGCCTAGATACTGAGTCTATCAGATGCGAGAGTCTGATACGAAGTGCGAGATGCGAGCCGCGGCTTGCAGACGCAAGGTGAAAACCTGCTGAAGCTGCACTTGGCTTAAGCATATGATAAATGTACGTGTCGAGCTCGTACATAAAGCATAACGAATGTTAGATCGACCAATGCTAAGGAATTTTTGTCCCGGTTTCTTCTTAAAGTTAATTAATTTCTAACTTATCCTAACGAAAAGTGTTGTGAAAATCACGTTGTTCTGACTTAAAGAGGGTCTGTAAAGTAATTATTTCAAACATAAGTAAGACTTTTCTTTTTATTTATTTTTAAATCATAAATAATAAATAAATAAACATCCCTGGACATATTACACAAATTGAATCTAACCTTAAAGTAAGCACATTAGATGCTTAAATGTAGCTTACAAAATACAAATGAAAAATAATAATGTATGATAGCTTATACTGACTGACTGATACCCAAACTAAACAAAGCTGTAACTTAGCAAGAGTTGACTCTTATTTGTCAAACCAAAATTGGAAGTTTCAAATTGAAATAACCCAAAAACGAATGTATGTAATATTTTACTATCATTTGACCGCCTCGTTGGTAGAGTGGCTAGCGTACACGCATAATCACACCGGCCAACCACGAGGCTAGAGTTCGATTCCCGACGGGGAAGGCATTTGTGTGATGAACATTTAGATGTCTGCATTTCCGGGTTTATTAAATTTATTCTGTTATCTATTTAAGTATTACTATGTATTAGAATCGTTGATTAGCACCCATATTATGAGCATAATATGTTTGCTTACTTTCTGGTTATATTCGATTTGTGTAACTTATCCAGGAATGTTAATTTATTTATTATATATCATTCTAAGAAAATTTATTAAACTTTTTTCTGAAGCAGTTGCTAAAACCTTTATTTTTGTGTATCGTAACAGTTGCTGGCATAAAAACTAAGAGCGTTCCCCTGTTTTTATTTATGTATTATATATCATTCTAAGAAAATTTATTAAACTTTTTTCTGAAGCAGTTGCTAAAACCTTTATTTTTGTGTATCGTAACAGTTGCTGGCATAAAAACTAAGAGCGTTCCCCTGTTTTTATTCGACAGCAAAATATGATCCATTACTTATCACCCCAAGAGAAAAATAGACATAACTTTTTTACAGTAGTCTATATATGTATATGTTCCTGCGATAACTTTTTACTTAACGCCTCTGTGACCTAGCGGTCTAGGTGTTGGACTTGAGTTCATGAGGCCCCGGGTTCGATTCACGGGTCGGGCAACAAAAAGAAAAAAAAATTTTTCCAAATTTCAATTAAAAAAAGTGTGTGTGTCAGCTACGACGCACGATTGGAATTAACTCCTTACAAAATGTATCTTGCA
>NJDD01000966.1:275094-286097 GCA_002245505.1 Calephelis nemesis | reverse complement strand
TACTGGTATACCTTCTGGTATGATGGTGGTGACTGGTTTCAAACTGCAACCGCTTTTTTAATAAACATATACATACTTACGTAGAGGTAAACTAACTTTGATGTTATAGTTTGTATCACATTGTAATAAGGACTATAATAACTATAATAGGTTAATACTTGGAGCAATTTACTAGTATATAAGCGTATAGCGTAGGTATGTAATAGAAAACTCAATTCCACAAGGAAGTGTTCTTGGATGCATCCTATTTATATTGTACATAAATGACCTCCCTAAAATATTAAATGAATTCTGTGTATTATTTGCTGATGACATTTCTCTTTTGACTTCATGTAATAATAATATAAATTTAAATCAAAATCTTACTGACATTTTTAATACTATAATTAAATGGATGAATGAACATTACCTTGAAATTAATTTCTCTAAAACAAAAATAATGCAATTTAGGCCCTACCAAAAAAATCCCCTTGAATTAAACTTTATTTATAATAATAACAAGATTGAATGCGTTGACACATTTTCATTATTAGGATTAAATATCGACTCTAACTTAAATTGGTAAAGTCATATCAATAAAATTAAAACAAAAATATCTAGTTTTTTATATGGTCTACGGGAATTACGTAGGGTTACCGATCTCCAAACTGCTATGTCTGCCTATTACGCATATGCTAATTCATGGCTCACGTACGGTATTTTACTTTGGGGAAATAGTGTAAACGCTCAAGATATATTCATTTCCCAAAAAAATGTATACGTATCCTAGCAAACATTCAAGAGTCGGAAAGCTGCAAACCCTATTTTAAAAATCTAAAAATTTTAACTTTACCTTCAATATATATATTACAATCATGTACATTTGTCAGAAAACATTCAGATCTATTTAAAAAGCAAGCAGACAACCCTCGACGCTACGAAGCTAGAAATAAATTTAAACATAATTTAGAATTACCCCCGTCAAAATTAAAAATACATAGTTCCGGACCTTATGTTATGACAATTAAGACCTACAATAAACTTCCCAATGTATTTAAAATCAGAGATGAATAACCTAAGATTTTCAAAAAAAATTGAAGACATTTTTGATAGAAAAGAGTTATTATACTTTAAACGATTATTTAGTAGATAATTTCAAAAGTGAAATCTGAAATAGATCGGTCCGCTTCAATTTGCAACACCCTAAAAGGGTACATTATGTCCTTCAAACAACAAGTGGGAAAAATTTGTAATACCTTTTATGTGACATATGGAGCAATAAATGATTGATTTGATTTGATTTGATAAAATTAAACAGCTGATATTGTTGTGTTCTGGTGATATAGTGTCGTTTGCATGTAGTTCACGTGTGTGTGTGTTTAAACGAGTAAGTGTTAGTAAGTGTAAATATATTATGAATTGTTGTATGATTACGACGTAGTTGTATTATTTTTGTTTAAAAGCTGACGGGATCGAGGTAGTTAGTTTCAAAATTAAAATTAACAGAATGAAACGAAACGAATAGCATTTCATTTTTATACACTTATTATAATACAATATAATGTAATAGCTTTATTAGTGTTTGTGATACTGTATTAATGTATATATTAATACGTGATGCCAAAACTTTAGACCCCTTTTTACGAAAATTTTTTTTTTATTTTTAAAATTAATAATTTTTTGCATAAAATTTGGCACACTTATAGTTTATGTCTAGGAGAAGTGCAGAACGCTAATATTTTTCAATGATTGTGCTTATAAAGTACATTAAATCAATAAATAAAATATTACCCACACTACCAAGCATTTGGCATACACAAACAAATATATTAATGATAACGATAAAAGATCACAGATGTTGATGACAGATGATCACCATACAGTTTTGAAACAAAATAGTCGGTTTTTTTTTTGGTTGGTCTTGAAAGTTTGTAGTTGGTCTTGAAAAATGAAGATGGCGTTCTTATCAACAAGATATTAAAATGTATTATGGTCGATTTTCGACTAACTTTCGACCAAACGTTTGTTAAACACATAAGGTTGTGAAAATGGTGGTTTTCATAAAGCCAAAGTGTTAATGTGAATCTATATGTGTGTGAGATCGTAGCTCCTAAACAATTTGTGATACATTTTATTAACCACTGATGTTAAACGAGAGGTATTACTAGTGTGAAGTGTCTGTGTGTGTATGTGAGAGAGTGTGGGTGCGTGTGTGTATGTGTGTGGCATCATAATTTTAGAACGCTTTTAACGATTTCGGTTTTTGAAGTGAAACTTCTTTAGAATCGTTTTGATTTTAAACTGGATACAACGGAAAAACGACAGATGAGAGACACAAATACAAAAATTTCTAGGATTATATATATTCATCTCATTCTTTTGTCGATTTACTTTATTTTAGAGATATAATGTTTGTTTGTTTGTTGCATGTTTCTTTCTATGTCTCTTTAGAGAAAGACTGACAGAGAGATATATATTGATAGACATTAATAGACACTGATAGACACTGATCGAGATTGATAGAGCTTGATCGAGATTGTTAGAGATTGATATACATTGATAGATGATGACAGAGACACTGATAGACACTGATCGAGATTGATAGAGATTGATAGCGATTGCCATACATTGATAGAAATTGATCGAGATTGATCAAAATTGATCGAGATTGATTGAGATTGATAGAGATTGATCGAGAGAAGAGAGAGAGCGAGAGTGAGTTTCACTTCTATCGTGTGTGATTCGCACACACACATTTTTGTTTGTTTGAAAGTTAGCATGATCGAGATGGTTCTATACTACAACACATATAAGTTTCTTCGAAGGTTTATTGCAAGGTTTAGATTTTATGATTCTTTAGTTTTATTGCGTCGGTTGTATTAATTTTTTTTATTTAATATTTATTTATATACTTTTTATTATACCATCTTAATCCTATCGTTAACTTAGCAAAGGTCGGTCCGGCGTCGGATTTGACTTCTAGAGGTCCCGGGTTTGATTCCCGAGTTGGCCAACTTAAAAACTAGAAAATTCATATTTTTAATTTTCTAATAAAGATAACGTTGCCCGGGATTGGATATGTGCCCGGTTGGCGATAGGCATGCCACCTATCACATTGTGGGAGTTAGTGTCTTCGGTTAGTCGTGGATACCCTGGTTGTGCCTCTGCAAACTTATTCGGGGATATGGGCGTCAAAATACACTAATTCAAAAGTTTTCAACAAAACCTTTACACACACACATGCACGCACGCACGCAAAAACGAACTTACACACACACACACACACACACACACACACTTCAAGCTTATCCGTTAGGTATTAAAAATAACATTTTAAAGAAAATAAAATTCACACATTTTTTTCTACCCTTTAAACTAGAACATGCCAGAAGGGAAAAACTTATCCGTAACAGTTATAGAAGTTTTTATGAGGCTTCAAGTTTTATAAAAGTTTGCTATATTTCATAATTACCCTTGTTATATAATTATACAGAGTGTACTCCTCGATCCGAATTCGATTTATTATTATAGAGGATACACCTAATACATATTAAGTACTACTATTTAAAGTAGATATGCGCTTCAGCTTTAATCTTTTTACACTTCAAACTTTTATTTTTAAATTGCCTGACCTAATCTAAATTTAAGCGAAATTATTAATTGTATAATAACAACTCCATATAGATATCTTTAAAATACATTCGGACTTCCGACGCTTGACGAATACAGCCGAAGCGCATTATTTAAAAAGTAGTACTGTAATATAAATCTTTTGTCATTATTCTTTCTGGTGGAAACAATGTAATATTTTTAATGCTAAGATATTCATGTTTGTAGTACAGCGCGGGGATTTTGTTAAAATAACTACCCTTTTTACTTAATAAAAAAAAATATACAAATTGATAATAAGAATTGTATAAAATATTTGTGCTTGACTTGTGCATGAGTTACGTTTCTGTGGTCAACGGTTCGGCGTAGGACTTGACTTCTGGAGGTTCCGAGTTTGAATCCGAAAAAAATTGGAAAATACATATTTTAAATTTTCTAAAAACATAACGTTGCCCGGGATTGGATATGTGCCCGGATGGCGATAGGCTAGCCACCTATCACATAGTGGCATTGGTGGATTATAGATATAGATCATACAGATAGATAGATAGAATCTTAACTATTCTAAAACAGGTGAAGAAATATAGGTGGAAATCATTTATGTGTAGGTATAACACACAATTTCGTTGACAGTACTTTTTTTTGAACTTGGCTTGGCTAGTCAGAATCCTAACTATTCTTAAATTGCTGTAGGAATATAAGTCGAAATCATTTGTGTGTATTACTCGTTGACAGTACTTTTCTTTGAACTTGGCTTGAGCCTCTACCACGTGTTTTGGGAAATACATAATATTTTCGAAATTAATATAGTAAGATTTGTTTACTAAAACCAGGTGTAAGAACTACATTCGAATATCTTCTTTTACGTGAGGGTTGAATACTTAATCTCTCATCGCAGAAGTGAAGCGGATCGGATAAAGATTGCTCGTTAATCTGTAGAGTACTCTAATAGGATTAGTATTGGATATTCATTTGTTTAATACGGTCTGCTTACAGATAAGCTGTTTGCATAAATAAACGCCGATGATAATTTTCTCGCCTCTGTGGTTTAATGGTATCGTGCCGGTGTTGACTTTATGACGTTCCGGTGTCGATTCCCGGGTCTTTCAATAAAGGTCGGTCAACTAAAAAAGTTCGATGTTTTAAATTTTCTGATAAAAACAAGGATGCCCAGGAATGGGTATGTGTCCGATTAGCAATAGGCTTCTCACCCATCACATTGTTGGACTTAATGTCTTTATCTAGTCGTGGACTGTTTGTGCCTCTGTCCACCTCTTGGAGGATACGAGCGTAAAGATTATAACAATTTCATATTTGTATTTTATACTTCAGACTAACAATTATTAACTGACTGAAAAACGGAGTAAAAGGTTCCACTCCTATGAATAATATTGTTCGATAATTATTTTCTTTTATTTGAAAGCTTATTCTATCCAAGGTCCTACTGGCACCAAGACAGGATCTCATGAATAAGTCTTAGAAAAAACGCGGTATACTAAGTTTAAAGTCGGTTTTATGATGTTTTACTGAGCTGTAATTACGAATATTAACTTCACTCGGTTATAAAGAAACACAATGCAGATTTTTTAGGTTTTGTTTGAAATTTGTCAAAGACAACGTTACAAAAAAAGTGTAATAGTATAATCCAAAAGTTTTCAACGCACCTCCGACAAAACCACTATAAAATCAGTCCAACCGTTCAAAAGTTATGGTGCCACAGATACACACACACACACGCATGCACACTCACTCGCACACACTCGTCAAGCTTATCTTACGTTTTAAAGAAAATAAAATTCACACTTTTTTTCTACCCTCTAAACTAGAACATGCCAGAATAATCATCTATCTTAGTAACTGTGTTAGTGGCGAATGAAACGCCGCTTCTTTATGAGCTGCTAGGAAAACAAATGACCTATATTCCACAAAGGAGCCCCAGCAAGGGAAAAACTTATCCGTAACAGTTATAGAAGTTTTATGAGGCTACAAGTTTTATAAAAGTTTAGTGTATTTTATTATTACCCTTGTTATGTAATTATACAGAGTGTATTATACTCCTCGATCCGAATTCGATCTACAAATTATAGAGTATACACCTGATATAGTAGTACTACTATTTAAATTATGCGCTTTAACTTTACACTTCTTACTTATTTATAATTTACACTTTTTTTTTAATTGGCTGACCTAATCTAAATTTAAGCTAAATGATTAATTATGTAATAACAACTCTACAGAGATATTTTTAAAATATATATTCGGATTTCCGAAGCATAACGAATATAATCGAAGCGCATAATTTAAATAGTACTACTTTAATATGTCTTTTGATAATTTTCTTTCTGGTGGAAACTATGAAAAATTGTTAATACAAGGTTGCTGTTGGTAGGACGCATTACGTCAACTTTTGTTAAAAAACTTTTTTTTTTCCGTGTTGGTCCGGGCTCGCCGGGTAGAACAGACTAGTAGAATTGCTTCTCTGTCAGTCAGCTCGCAAGAGACAAGCGCAGTTTAAAATATAGTAGCAATTCGCAAGGGTAGAGATCTGCCGCCTTACCTATTTCTGCTGTAATAATGACTGACGTGTCCTAGTTTGAAGGGGATGGTAGCCGGTAAACTTGCACAATTGGCCTACCATTTCAGTCACAGAATAGCAACGCACCTTTGACATCTGTGGTGTTTATAAGCTACTCTCGTAGCATCAAGGGCCATGTCCTTGTTTGTCGATTTTTGACATAAAAATATATTAAAAAGAGATATTCTCGGAAAACATAACCCTTCGCTGACGAAGGAAAACTGATGACCCGTGTCAAAAACTTCAATGGAAACATAATACCTTTTGTTTACGAGAATAGCTCTTATCGACAATGTCGGTGGGGCAAAGTTGAAGCTCAATCCAGGGTTAAACATTTATTTCAAGTATTTATTTTATAGGTGGAATTTGATAGGGTGCTATACTTGAAGGGCATCTTTCATGGAAACTGGTAGTTGTCCGTTTAGTGGTCTCTAAGTTACACATACATTACTTCACGCCAGATCCCTTAAATAAGAAGTAATACCTATACCTTACCACCTTACCTATTCCTGCTGAAATACAGGGAAGGGTTGGGTAGATGCCCCCTTAGAAGGGTATTCACTTAGCATCACCTCTCCTGTCACAGATAAAAACTATGATTAAAACTTATACTGATTACAGTCCAGGATTTCCTTAGTTTGCCCAGTCTGAACAGAACTCTGGCTACGCCCTTGCTGTCATATGATATTCCCTGCTGGAGGTTTAGGGCTACCTTAACCTCCAGATCATGTACATTTGTGCTCCTCATATCATATGTATCCTTGCTATAAGTTAACGATATGCCATAGTATGTGCAAAGATATTATGTTGTCGCCTACCATCAGGTCAATCTGCTTATATGCAAATGATGATTAATGTTGAGGTAGTCATATAAACGAAAAATCATTAAATATAACTCAAGATCTAGATAAAATTAATATGGGATCACCTTAACATCATGACTTAAAGAACTAATCTAAAAACCTACCAGGAACCCGAGAAAATGCGTAACGAAAATACAAAAAAGTAGTCTAATTGAAATCTAAAAAAGAGCGTTTGCCCATTACCTGAGAAAACGCGTAACAAAAATGCAAAAAAATAGTCAAGTTGAGAAACTCCGAAATATACCAATTTGGATGAAACAAAGCCTATGTCACTCGTGGATAATGTAGCTTTCGAATGGTTAAAGAATTTTTAAAATCGGTCCAGTAGTTTTTGAGCCTATTCATTACAACCAAACAAACAAAGTTTTCCTCTTTATAATAAATAATAATAATAATAAAAACTCTTTATTGTACAACAAAAACATATTAAAAGTACTACAACTACTACAACAGCAAGTAGATTATTTATACAAATGGCGGTTTTATCGCTAATAAGCGATTTCTTCCAAACAACCAGCATTCAGAAAAAAGAAATATATACAAATAAGGAAAAAGTACAACATTTAAAAAAAAAGAAAAGAAAATACTATTGTATTAGGTATTCCTAATACATAAAATAAGTAACAACTAAATATCTAATCTAGTTGCAAAATAAAGCTAAGTAAATAATAAAATATCAAAAAATATATATTACGATTAATATTTGCCATAATCTAGATTTTGACAGTGAAAACATTCCCCGATGCTCGCTACGGCTGTAATGAGTCTTTATAATATTGGTATGAAAATAAAAACAATGTAATTATGTAGTTAAATATTCATTTATGTCATAGAAGCACTTTTCAAGTAACCATTTCCTTTATTCCATTTTAAATTTTTAAATTCTAATTCCTTAAATCTTTGTGGTAATTTGTTATAGATTTTAATGGCCTTTTAATGAGACTAATTGCCTTAAATCTGAATGACTTACTTTCAAATTAAACGGGTTATACCTTCCATACATGCTATTTAACAGACTCTGTGACTGGTCTGTCAAGTGTCTTGTGTCATTTAAGCCAAACTTCATACAAAATTCGGGTTTTCTATATATCTATGGAAGACGTGTATTATGTATGATCGATGTGAAACAAAAGATTATCTATTTCTAAACACTCGAAAAACATTCCTAATATCGCGAAGAAGTGATGACCTTTGGTCAAAACTTCAATAGAAACATTGCGTTAACCTGTACCCACAAAGCCTCAAGGGCTTTTGGGACTAGATGTCTCACAAACAACCGTGAGGCAGGTCAAAGTTCAAGGGCTTAAGGGTTAATGAATGTAATGAATGGTAGTTTTAAATCTGTACTAATATTATCAAGCTGAAGATTTTTTTTCCAATTTTAATTTAATTTGTTTAGCTAATATTAAAAAAATAAACCAAAAATTAAAAAACCCCCGACACAAGAACCTAATTTCCCTTAAAAAAGTAAAAAAATTGCTGCCCACTTTCACCCCCCACAACTTTCAAACAGCTCAACCAATTTTCATCAGCCATATCTAAAAACCCTTGCACATAATTTACCTTTAATACAAAAGAACTAAATAGAAATCACTGCATCCGTTCGGGAGTTACGAAGCCACAGACACATCTAACTTATAACACCCCTCTTTTTGTGTTAATAGATTACAACAAATGACACTTATTAATATACATGTAATGCAAAACATAACATCATGTTATGCATTAATATGACATTAAATAACTATCAAAGAGAAAAGTGACATTATAATTATTTGGAGATTAGTATAGCTTATCTTCTTCATTCTGTTGATTTGATTTACCAGAGGTCCCCAAACTAGGCGTTTTCTGAATCTTGGGCTACCAAGTTTTTTTGTTACACATTTATTTTATAAGCAGGGCTTTATTTTTCGCTTTTAATTTTAGTTAATCAATTTTGCAAAACGTTTGGACTAGATAATTTCGTTTGATAATTATTAATTATTAATTTATTGAAATTAAATTAATGTAATTTAATATAGAGAACATACACTTAAATCTGATTAAATTAATTAAAGTACATAAATATTGACAACGTGATGTATGAAGAATCAATTACAATTAAAAATCCTAAAATATTCAAATACACATTTAGATAACATTAAAAAGGGTTTAAAACTTAGTGACTCAGTTAATCGCCGTCATTTTAATTTTCTTTCTTTCTTATATTAATCGAGAATGCACGAACAAAAAAACAGCAAGGTCAAAATATCCGAAAACGTCACTTTACAGAGCTACTTGCAATAAAACATCGATGGTGAGTAAGTACTGTTAGTGGCTGTTATTGTCAAGCGATACGAAGTTCGTCGGGTCAGCTAGTAGTAGATATAATACTTTAAGTAGCAGGAATTACAGTAATACTGCCTAATCTATTCTAATTTTGAATTCTTAAGCAGTTCTAATTTTGAATTTTCGTTAAAGATAGCTTTTAATAATAAAATCCAAAAATAATGTTTTAGGGTTTTTTTTCAGTATTCGCACTTCAAAAACTGACAGCTGAATGACGTTTCACGTAGTAGCGGTTTAGTTCCCTTAAAGAGTTTTGGCACCATCGAGAGAAAAGATGGTCGATGTTTTTTCATAATTGTTGAATTTCGTGTTAATGTTGAGTGAAATTAGTCAATTTTGGTGGCATTTTGTACAATTTTGTTCAGTGAAAGAGCACAAATGAAGTATTCATTAAGAAATTAGCGTATCGTGTATTTCCTCGTTGCCGCCAAATCTCATTACAGAGCTTGTGTAATGTGCCACCGCTTTACCCAAGACCCTGATATGACTTCCTGACGACTTATGACTGATGACTAATTATAATTAATTGAAATTGATATAAAATTCGATGCAAATTTCTACTTGACTAATGGCTAAATACTAACGTGAAGGCCAAAACCTAAAGAAAGAAAGAAAGAAGTTCCCTTCAAATGGTGGCACTACATTTTTGTTCTGAGTGACCTAAATATAATGTATGTTGATTTTCGTGTCTACAAAATGAACATAAAAAATCATAAAATTTAGTCGAGCTGTTTCAAAAGAGTCCTTCCACAAACACTGTTCTGCGGGATTTGTTAATCATATTTATTTATCCATGCGAGTATTTTAGGTATGTACACATGTTTGTAATATCTCTTTGTGTGACAAAAGTTTTTTTTTCGTCTGTTACCAGCAAATTACACTTTCTAAGTTTTTTATGATGTTGGATGGCAAACAAGCAGACGGATTCCCTGATGGTAATAAATTCACGCCGCCTAGAGACACTAAAGGCGGGAATGCTGCTTTACCAATCTGAGGGCGGTATGTTAGGCCTCAAGCAAAAGTAAGATTTCCGGCTACCTTATCCTCCGAAACCAGAACACGTCAACGGCAAACACTGAGGTCATGGTGGCAGGTAAGGTGGTATTACCAATCCGGGCGAGTCGCTGCGAAACTCCACCACCTAGTCAGATATCACAGTGCTCGTGACCCTTGGTTCTAGAGAAGGAGCCCGGACCAACACGGGAACCAAATAACCAAAAGAATAAAAAATGGAGAATTTCATTCATCTGTACTAAGAAGCTTAAGCAAAAAGAAGTATTTTCACACTCGTATCCCCGAAGACATAGGTACAACTAGGATAACCGCGATTGGCTAGACACTAACTACCACAATGTGATAGGTAGCAAACCTATCGCCAATCGGGATCAAATCCAATCCTAGACAATAATAAATAAAAAATAAATAATAAATACCCCTGGATAAATCACACAAATTGAATCTAACCCAAAAGTAAGCAAATTATATGCTTGTGTTATGGGTGTTAGTCAACGATACTAATACATAGAAATACTTAAATAGATACCAGAATAAATTTAATAAACACCCAGACCCGGAAATGCAGACATCTAAATGTTCATCACACAAATGCCTGCCCCCGTCGGGAATCGAACCCGACCCTCGCGGTTAGT
>NJDD01000966.1:261008-274535 GCA_002245505.1 Calephelis nemesis | reverse complement strand
CAAATCCAATCCTAGATAATAATAAATAAAAAATAAATAATAAATACCCCTGGATAAATCACACAAATTGAATCTAACCCAAAAGTAAGCAAATTATATGCTTGTGTTATGGGTGTTAGTCATCGATACTAATAGATAGAAATACTTAAATAGATACCAGAATAAATTTAATAAACACCCAGACCCGGAAATGCAGACATCTAAATGTTCATTACACAAATGCCTGCCCCCGTCGGGAATCGAACCCGAGCCTCGCGGTTAGTCGATGTAGTTAGGCGAGTACGCTAGCCACTCGACCAACGAGGCGGTCAAACAGTGATGTTATTATGAGTAAATTAAAAAAAAAGAACTCATAAAGCCAAGTCTAACACCGTACTACTAGATCATAAAGCCAATAAAAGCTACAAGCTAGGAGTTTGAACACGTGAAAATAAATAAGAGCCTAAAAATATAAACTCTCTGCCTACCTCGTAAGGGACTTGGCGTGAAGATATGTATGGATGTATGTATATAATATAATAAATGATAATAATGATATATGTATATAACGTAGTTTAAGGGTTAGGAAAGAGTGTACTGGGTGTCCAAACGGTCTTTGACCATAGAGTAAGATTTCTAAACAAAAATAGTTCAATCTTAATCGTTGGTGCCCTCTTTAAACATCTGTTTCTTTTTGGGTATCAAGATAAGTATAGGAACATTTCAGTAAGTTCATATATGTGTAATTATTTTTGTTTGTAAATTAAACGATATTAAAAACCTTACCATAGTTGGAAGGCGAGTTTACAACAGACTACAGCGTCTTTTATTAGGGTTCTAGATGGTGGTTTGCAAAATTACTAATAATCGGAACATGAGAACAAAGTTTCCTTCAAGACTATCTTTGTAGGAAGGTGTTTTTACTTCCGTCCAGAACGTTTATAAGAATATGGCAGACGAGGAACTTAACCAGAGCTAATAAAATGATCTTTCTGAATTGGACTTTCGATTTATTGAATTGGTACAAATTCTTGTTACAGAAAGACTTGTTTGAGTAATTTCTTTTCTGTTCTGGCTACTAAGAGGTCATTTATTGCACAAATGAAAAGTGTCACACCTCTTAAACTTCACCTGTAACATGATCCAAGTCTCTATCTTACGGTAATGGGTAAAGTGACATTTGACTTTGATGTACCATTGTTCTGTGCTTTGATGTATCGACTTGTGTAGGTGGGAATGACTTAAGAACCCGAGGGATTAATAATTAAGCTTCACAGACCTATTATCTCAGACTAGTTTATGTTTGTGGACATAAACGGAAACCATTAAAATTAGAGACACACATACATATCTATCTATGTATCATAGTAGTCTAGTGGTACAGATAAGCGTTGACTGTATAAAGTCCCCGGTTTGATAGATTGAGCAACTCAAAATACGTTTTTTCAATTTTCTAAAACCAAAACGTTTTCTGTGATTTGCTTCGTGCATTAGCTGCCACCTACACTGGAACTGGATCGTGGATGTCCTAGTTGAACCTTAGCCTAAGTTCGGGTGACAAATTTAAAATTAATAAATAGAAAAAGACGTTTTGCGGAAATCCATGCTCAAAAAGATTTAATTTATATTTTTTTGATTTCAAGAAAACAGGAAAGACCGTGTGTAATGAATAAATATGACCTACCAAATACTCCAAATATATCTAGCTTTACACAACACCAAAAAAACATATACCAAAAAAAACTGTTGATGTACAAATGAGAATTTCACTGTACTCGATTAAAATTAAGCACAAATTATTGCTTTAGTATGTAATTCAACAAAAACTTGGGGTTCTTGACTTCTTGTAAGTGCAATCCGTTCATTACTCAGTCTTTCCTGTTTTCTAACTCTGTAATACGTATGCATTTTCTTGGCTGGAAATTGTAAATTGATTAATTTTATTTGAATTTAAATATAAAATTAATAATTATACGTCACCACCCTCACTTATAGTTATTTATAAAAAAAAAGTCGTAAATGTGTTTCTTTAAATAGATCACTAAAATATAACTGTTTCATCAAAATCAGGACAGTAGAAATAAACGTAAGGATTCGTGTAGCAGATGGGAGGGAAATATTAAAATACCGCAATTTCAGCTGAACCTGTTCCAAATTGGCTGAAACTGTAATTTCGATGTTAAAGTGCGAGTTAATTCCACTCATAAATTACCGTTCAACCTGTATCGGTATGCATTATTAAATGTACAATAATTGTAACCAAGTAACCATTTAAAACTAGGGATTACAATCCCGCAGCCTATTCAATCCCACGGGATTGACATACGGGACAACTCAAACGCTATCTTAGAAATTATGTTAAAGCTATACAAAATAAACCGCTCTTTCTGCTATTTTGCTCTAAAACTAAATTCCCACAAATAAATTTCTCATTATTTTGTTATTTTATTCATTATTTTCTAGGTAATATTTATCAGAAACGCTAAACGTCACACTAGCAATGCTGTTTACTGAACTGAGGCCCTATCATGAACGCTTTGCATTGTATTATTTCCATGTTACTAAATATTCGTTTACAAAACCAACTTTACGGCAAACAGCATAAGGTTGTTATTCTCTGATGATATTTAATACTTTTGAAATAATTTTGTTTGAAGAGCTTAAGGTAATCCCCAGATCAGTAAGTCGCAATGTATAATAAAATTGAAACAACAGTTCTGTGTGTAAAAAATCACTTCTTTTATACACATTTTCATTATGCAACATAAATTACTTGCCTTCTATTAATTAAGAAGAAGTAATTAGCAATCCGTTCTCTTCAATTCATCTTTAAAGTTTCTTATCGTTTTGTTACTTTTTTTTGTTTTCATATTCATTGTTATTTATTCGACTAATAATAATCAAGTAACACCATAATTGTTTGCTCGACAGTTTCGATGGCAATATTTAAATACGGTATCCAACAGATTAATAAAAGCAGAGCGGGATTCGGCGGGAATTCGTGATCCCGTCTCGAAAGATTGCAATCCCTATTTGAAATTTTATTATTTATATTTATCCATCCAATACATATAGAGCAGCCACACAAAGAGACTAACATTCTACTCAGATGAACCAGACCGATACGTTTATTACTTGTACTTAAACCGAGTCCGTGGGAAGCAATATTTAGTGTCAGGTACCAACAATTGGGTGGTTTATCTTTTTTTATATAAAACAAATGAGAAAAGTCTCTCCCCTTTCCAGCCTTTTATTTACGAACCAAATAGATATAAAAACACATTTCCTACTTACTTAATTATTTTACCAAAGCTCATAATAGAGCAGAATTTATTTTATTAACAACAACTTTCTAAAAAAGTGCAAGTTATTACTTTATCGTCAAATTATTTTACCATATTTTTTAAATCACTACAAATAAAACAAAGTCGCGTTCTCTGTTCCTATATCCCTTTGTATGCTTAAATCTTTCAATCTACTCAACGGATTTTGATTTTTTGTTTAATAGATAGAGTATTTAAAAGAGGCGGGTTTATATATACATTTTATACACGTGCGAAGCAGGGTTAAATCGTAGCTTCATAAATCTTACTCTCAATTTCCCAAAACAAATTTTAATCCACGACTTATCTCTACATGATAGCTGTTTAATATTCAGTTTAGAAGTCTAAAATTAACTCATGTTAAACAACTGTTTGTCTTGATTCAGATCAAAGTCTAAACTAAACTAAAAGTTTTGGAGAATTATATCGTAGATAGGTTATGGATTAGTCTTGAATTATGGAATCCTTTGAAATATAAAATATTTCCTTACGTTTTGATTGAAAATGTAAACATGAAAAATGATAGTAAAAATGAAATTAAAAATTGTTTATTTGCTGAAAATTATATGTGTTAGAGTTGTTACAAAAATATTTGCAATAATATAACAATGATAAACCGAAAACTTGCTTTATTTTCATTATATATTAGTTTCTTTTCTATATAGGTGCATAAAATTTTAAAATGGTACTTTTATGTTTTTATTATGATCGTCATAAAAAGAAGCATGAGAGTAAGCTCAAATATGGATTCGAAATGAGAGAGCTACGGAGTCTGGTGTATCGCTAGCTGGCCGCATTCGTAAAAGTGAGATAGACAAAGAGTGGGATTGAAAGAAAGTGTGCGAATTAAAAAGAGAATATGCATGCTTCGCTATTTCGGTCAATGGAAAGATTGACAAAGCAGATATACAATGTGAATGTGGATGTATATAGGTACCCAGAAGACCTAGATAGACAATTAACGATCAAATCGCTAGGCTATTATCCGAGGGTAGTATCAATAGTCTCCGAAACAGGCGTGTTTGTGTGGAAATGGTTATGAAGGTTGAGGAAGTCAGGTAGGTCTAAAATCGAAATATTCGACACTCGGTAACCCGTAAGGAAGTTGGCCTTAAGATCTGTATGTACTAGCTGCGCCCCACGGTTTCACCCGCGTAAGTCCCAATCCCGCGGGAACTCCGGGATAAAAAGTAGCCTATATGTTATTATGGGTCTTCAGCTACCTACATACCAAATTTCATCGTAATCGGCTTTGTAGTTTTTGCGTGTAAGAATAACAAACATCCATACATCCATACATACAAACTTTCGCATTTGTAATATTAATAGGATAGGATTTAATAAGAGGCATATATTTAAAAATACCAGCTAGAAATGAAATAAGAAAACAATTTTGTAATTATATAGTAATTTCAGATAGACTTTAAAATAATTAAACAGATATTACCGAACTTGAGCTCAAACTATATTTTATGTAAATTGTTTAGTATGATTGGAGAACTTAAGAGAAGCTTTGAATGAACGGTCTCACTGGCCCTTTTCAATGCTCAACCAGTAGCTCTAAATTTAACTTACTCAAAGTGTTATTTAAGTGAGTGAATTATGAAGAACTAGAAAGGCCTCCTCCTCTCGCTTCTGTTGTCTAGCAACCCGGCGTCGTACTTGACTTTTTGAGGTCCCGGGCTCGAATCCCGGGTAGAGCAAACTAAAAAAACTAGAAAATGTGTTTTTCCAATTTTCTAATTTAACATTGCCCGGGATTGGATATGTGCCCAGTTGGCGATAGGCTTGCCACCTATCACATTGTGGGACTTAGCATCTTCGGCTAGTCGTGGGGGCCGGGTTATGCCTCTGCCTACCACTTTTGGGATATGGGCGTCAAGATATTTATTGCTACTTAAAAAGAAAAGTAATTTTGCTATTTATAGATTTTGAACCCATTGTTTATTTTATGCGAGAGGTCGCTAGACATGTACATTGGTCTCCTGATGGTAAGAAACAAAAATGGCCTATAGACACCATAGATGTTATAGGTGCGTCGCTGCCCTGTGCTCGAGATGTTTTTCCTATTGTGTAAGTCTACCAGCTACCCTGAGACCGTGACATGACAGAGTAAATGGCAATAGGAATATGTGAACCACTTTACCATATAGCTATAAGAACTCCTAAAATGTCCTCCAGCTTTATCATATCGTGTTTTTATTTACCAATCTTGAATACTACTTCTCAAGTCTTTTGATGGCTTCCCTTACGAAAAAAGACGTATGTATGTTAAAAACTTATTATTATTTATACTTATTATTGTTTTATGTTCAACCATCATTAGAAAGTACTAATGTGTGTGCCAGAGGGAGAAAGTAGCTACCTGGTATACGTTCTTTATACCAGGTAGCTACATTCATTATTTTTTAAATTGAAAGAAATATTAGCACTAGTGGTAGAGTGCTGTGCATCAACTTACCCGGGTTGGGATCTACCACTTTTCCTATTCCTATAGCCATAATAACTCTGTCATGTTTCGATCTTGAGGGTAGGGTAGCTAGTTGACTTGGACAATAGGCCTAATATCCAGGCCACCATCTATAATTTTGCTTACTAGTGGTGCGTGTTAATATGCGTATATATTATTTGGTTCACATTAGTTCTTGTAAGATAATTAATAGCAGGAGTCACTTTATATATTTATTGGTTCCTTCAGACAACTATTACGAAAAAGTTTTGTATTTGACTAATTAAAACATAATCATATTTTCCTCTACTTAGTCACGAAAATAGAGGGTGATTGAGTGATGAAATTTTTGTGCAATTACATCTCATAGTGACGATACATATTTACGATACGATACATATTTGGGTATGCACAAAATCTATAGGGTCTTTAAACCAAAATTATCTCTAACTATTTCTATATCTAGTTGCTTAACTCTTACACAAAAAAAAATGTGTGTACTTATGTACACGCGTTAGAAGTTATGCTTCTTCGGCGTAATAAGATGAAAATCTTTTTAAAAATTTTATCTTTTGCCTTATTTTACATTTGTAGACAAAATGACACTAACCATAGAAAAAAGGTATTTAATACATTGAAAGTTTTGTTATAATGCATTATTTAGTTAAATAAAGTTTATTTAATATTTAATAAAATATCACAAAAAATTATTTCTACATAATTAAAAAACTAAAATGTTATCTATAGCTAACTTCATCATGTCGGTTTTTCGTGACGATGTGCGCGCGCATCGCAAAAATGTACCCTTATCATTTTTTCCTAACGCGCCAAAAGAAGTATAACTACAAAAATATAATTTAGAGCATTTATGCAACTGCTAATTTCTGAAACATTCCGCAGAAAAATCTGTTTTAAACTTTGAAATCTAAACTAAATAAACAACTGCGGAATTCTCTAACAAGCGGTTTACAATTTCCAATATCACATTGTTGTTTCGTAGAACTCATAATCGATGGTCCATAACATTTTGCACTATAAGCTTTGGTCCGTAATATTTCACACGTATAGTTTTCCAGTAAACTGTTTGAATGCCATTTAAATCCACCGGTTTTCTCTCATTAACGAACTGGGCATTAAGTGGAACATTTAAATTATAAATGTGATAGTGTGTTTGTTCGTGCCTCTATTACTTATTCTAGTTTTTTGAAGTGAAAACTTCTTTAGGCGCGTTGAGCGTTTTGGTAGAGGGAAAATCCTCGGTTCGCGTCACCGACATGCTAATGATAATAGTATATCTATAGCTATGGAGAGCCAGACTAGCGCACGCGCAGTAGCCTGTGTACACGTATACACTAATACATCGACTATTTCTGACTGACAAGATAATCTTTAATATAAAAATGAATCGCTAAATGTGTTGGTAAGCGCATAACTTTCGAACGACTGGACCGATTTGGCTGATTATTTTTTTATTGTGTTAGTTATTATCAGGTGAATGTTTTTATGAAGTGAAAAGCCGGAAAAATTGAAAGGGAAATGTGTAAAAAATACCTTATTATTTCTCATACTGAACTGGTGGAACGAAGTTCGCCGGGACAGCTAGTTGTATATTAATTATATTTTCAACCACTTTGTATTTATATTTTGTTCATGATTTGTTTAACCCATCATATGTAACTAATAAATAAAACATAAAAAAATTCATATAATTTTTGCATGTAGTTTTAATTACTCTCAACTTAATAGTTCCGTTTTCACTTCTATCGGTAGTCCCACGACTGCTAATGTTTTTTTTTCTTTTATACTATTACGATTAGTTTTGAAAAAAAGGCAAGTTTCGATTTCTTTGTTTTTTATGTGATAAGACAGTGAACAAGCTCACGGCCTCCTGATGGTAAGAAATATCGTGACCTATCAACACCATAGATATTATAGGTGCGTCACTGTCCTGGGGCCGGGATGTTGGGCCTATTGTGCAAGTCTACCGGCTACCCTACCCTCCACCGGAATAAGACTTGTGACGATGTCATGGCAGCAGGAATAGGTAAGGCGGTAGATCCCTATCCGAGCAAGTGCTGCACAGCACTCTACCACCAGTGGTCTTGATGGCAGGGACTCATTAAACCTATGCTCGCCTCTTACGAGCGGCCTGGTGGGAAAGGCAGATGATCTATTCTACACAGGGGACCCGGATCAATACAGGGGGGATCTTTCTCGGGATCTTCTCAGTGTGTGGCTACAATTCAGATCCGGTGGTAGTATATAAAAATGTTAACGCTCACAAGTACCACTTGTAAGGTCCATGTGAATAAATATTTTTTCTGATTCTGATTCTGACCTTAAATTGAACAATCAAATTTAGTTATGTTTCGTTTTTGTAGGTGGAGGTAGTGTCTACGAATAAGCTTTACACGAACGTTTTTATACGAACAGTTAAACCACAATGTAAATATTATTCCGTGGTTAAACTTTGGAATAGTTGTTCTAAAGCAATGTTACCATAGAGCTACGATATAGGGATTTTATGGGGAAGATTAATCAGCTTATGAAAATACGGCATCCCATCGGCATCTAAGTTTTTATGTTGCAGATGTCCGTGGCCAGTGGTGATTGTTTTTTGTATGCTAAGTCCGTTAACCAATTTTTATGATAAAAAATAAAAGCTGATTCAGGTCTTTTGCAATATTCGCATTATTATTTATAATACATCAAATATTCTTTTTGCAGCTCAAATTATACTAGCATAAGTTAAAAGGGGTTTTTACCGAGAAGTCCACTGGTTGTAGAATATTGTGCAGCATGCACATGTCTTGTGCGCTCTTGGATGGGTGCCACCGCGATAGCTTTAATGTTTAACATTTTCATGTTCCATGGTAGCAGGCACAGCACAATATGACAATATAGCAATATGACAGTAGCGCCACAGTATAAATATAGAATAGTAAATATATCGATCCTAGTTGATAAAATGCTTTGTTGAAGCAATAGAGTCATCGTGTCATTTTTGTCGAATTTCAGTAACTACGCAGTTTGCAAATAATACAAATATGTGATCTCATGGTCAGTTAATCCTAGGAAAAGGCAAAAGCATTTTTAAAAGATGAGACAAACAACAACTCGACCACACGTCTTGACGCGGCAATCGCTACAGCAGCACCGCGAAAACTGCTTGGGAGCCTCGTCGATGCGTGTATTTGTATGATTCTACCGTTCCGAACACTTGTTAGAACGTTGTTAACATACTGTTTCACGTTTATACTGTGGTAATATTTATAAGTGTAAGTCTCTTATCAAAATAAAAGAGCTTGATTGCTTGTCATCCATAAAAAATATAATAAAATCTGCTACTATTATCTTTAACGATCCTAATTTCTTTTACCAGGTATTCAGTGGCGCTGCGACTTGCTTCTACGCTTTTATCGGATTTGACATCATAGCAACAACTGGGGAGGAGGCGACCAACCCCAAACGCTCCCTCCCACTCGCCATCGTGTTGAGTTTGGGGATCATCCTCATTGCTTACGTCAGCAGCTCACTTATGCTAACTTTGATTGGTGAGTACTTAAATCTATAACACAATACTTCTCTATGTGTGTTTGTCACTTAACTCCTAAAAAGCTATACCGATTTACACACTTTATCGTAGTAAAGCACTTGTACTCATCCACTATACACTTTATTCAACACTTTACGCTACTCTTCAGCCAACCGGTTTCACTTTTTACAGCATCATCAGGGCTTTAAAGATAAAGTATGTATACAATGGAATTCCACCAAAGGCCGACGATAGCAAGTATATATTATACCGATTTAGTTGAAATTTGATATGTATATCTTAATGAGTTTCTGGATGGTTTTAATGCATAATTGGGTTCAGTGGGTAGTCCTGCTATCCGAGTGTCACCAAATTAAGTCAGTTAATAGTTCACTGGGTCAGCTAGTTTTCAATTATACATATGAAGCGGAAAACCTTTTTTATCTGCTTCTTTATTTTTACCAGTTGTAATTTTCAGTTCTACCCATTATTTTGCCGAGTTACATTCCAAAAGCCACTGACCAAGTACCGGGTCTGATTCGATTACCTGGTGAGGACAGATTATCTCCGTGTCTGTCTGTTTTTTATTCTAACATCTATTTAAATGTTGCTGCGTGTTACCGGCGTATTAATAATATACCTATTCACACCCATAAAATAAACACGTATTATGATAGATTCGAGTTCAAATGATGTGAATTGTCTAGATATGTCTCTTCACTCTTGTATAATATGAAATATTACATACATACATATCTTCACGCCAAGTCCCTTACGGGGTAGGCAGAGGGTATCGAGTGCCAGACCTCACGATCCTGACAAACCTGTCTTGCTTCCTTCACATTCATTACCCTTTTCATACAAACACGCCGGTTTCGGAGACTCTTGACAACACCCTCGGATAATATCCGATTGATCTGATCTAATGAGTGGTATTAGTAGTATGAAATATTAGATTTAATCATTAATCATAATCGTATTAGATTATCTCATTAATTTTTAACATTGCACATTAACTATTTTAACTGTAAAATTACTGCCTGATGTGTTGCTGTGAGATTTTTACACGGTCATCGAGCGTTATAAAAAATAGGGGCGAGCAGAGTGCTCAGAGAGTGAATTATTTATATGGGATGGACGTAACTGTCTCGTGGATCGAGGGGTAGCTAAAACCACGGATCATCTGTGAAGCTCCCGTCCGAGGTAGGCATTGGTATGACAAACATAGATGAGTTACGAGTCTATGCTATTATTGAATTTCTTATAGCTTTATATGTTATATATTTTTGTGAATTAATATCATTTACAAATTACTAGCATTTTATTTACACTGGGGGTAAGGTTCTATTATGAAGTTTGTTTAGATCTCTTATGGTGTATCATTGATTTATTTCAATGTTTCTCAAAAAACTCAATTTATTGCCTTACTAAAAACATTTAGTGGTATTAGTCAATTAACTGTAATTATTGTTGCCCAAACCAGAACAAAATGCAACTTTATTATTAGGTCATAAATGTTTTAATTTCACTCATCATATTATTATTAGTTTACAATAATATTCCGGGATCTCATGACATCCAGGCGGAGTTTATTAAAAAAGTATTTTCATACCCATATTCCCGGCCTACCTAGGCAGAAGCATAACCAGGGCATCCACAGCCGAAGACACTAAGACCCACAATGTAATAGTTGGCAAGCCTAACGCCAATCGGACATATATTCTGGCAACGTTTGTTTTTATTAGAACATTAAATATTATACACATTTTCTAATTTTTGTTGCCCGACCCGGGGATCGACCTCAAGAAGTCAGTCCGACGCCAGATCGCTAGACCACAGCTGTAATCATTTTAATAAAAGATAAAAGTTTTCCAATGCTTGCGTCCAACACAGCTAGGAACTATTGGGTTAACATGATTTTTTTTTGTTTAGGCGTGTATCAGGTATTAAATAAATACAAAAATAACAGAAATTATTAAAAAATTTAAAACACAACTCCCAAAAAAACGTATATGTAATATAGCTAAGAGCTATTTCGAGTACGTCAGCTTTCATACAAAAAAACTGCATCGAAATCGGTACATTCGTTTAAAAGTTCCTATGCCACAACCAGACACGTCAAACTTATCGCACACCTCTTTTTCCACTGGGGATTAATAAAGTACTAACGAGTTTCACCAAATTAAACTAAATCTATGTGCAAGCGAACAAGCTTCAATTATACCTGATGGTAAAAGACAACTTGATGGTACTTATAGTCACAAAGATGTTACAGGTGCGTTTTTATGTGGCTGGCAAGCTGAAGCTTATAGCAAGTCTAGCGTCAGCTCTGGATCGTAACCTAACATCATTAGGAAGGCAGGAATAGGTGCACAGCATTCCACCACTTGGTTTTGTAAAAAAAAGGAAGAAAATGTATTTATTTGCGGAATGTGCGTGTTGTTACAAAAAAAAGTAAGCATTCCAACATGTTCTATCACATTGTGATTAGCAAATATTTTAATATTTATAAAAATGATATATTTAAATATGTACAGAATGTTTAAGTGCTCATACAAAAAACTTAGTTTTGCATTTATTACAATTTCAATTATGAATTGCTAGCGGCTCGCCCCGGCTTCGCACGGTTATGAAACATACATGTAAACCTTACTCTTCAATAACTTTATCTATCAAAAAAACCGCATCAAAGGGACATAGGGATAGAAAAAGGGATTTTGTTATATACTATGTAGTGATAAACAATTTTAAAATGTCAATAAATTTAACCCTTTCTACCGTAAACTATAAGTGAAACATTGCCCATATACTCACCTCTTACGTGTTGCCAGAAAACAAGGCAGATGTTTACAAACAAAAAAACAAACAATTCTCCAGGGACTCCGACTAACACTGGGAAAAATTTTGCGTTTTTTACGTTTGCTAATTGAATTTGGATTTTTTTGCTACGGATATCCTTTAAATGTTTCAAGCGTTTATACAGGCGAGGGCAATATATTTTTAACTTGTGTAATTAACACATTCATTTGATAATAAACTGATTTTAATCCAAACTGTTATCTGGTTAAATGGCAAAGTGTAATCACACAGCACTCGTTTTTAACCAACTCTGAAAACGGAGATTAGCGTGCAAGTATTACGTAATGCAATGTAGGGGGAGAGGGGGTCTCGTCAAACGTTACGATGCGTTACAAGGGCAGGTGGGGCGTCTTTCTTACAACACGTTACGTTAAATTGTTTTTCTTTTGAATAAAAACATAGTTTATTTAGTCAGTAAATATACATTTACTGAATAAATAAAAAGGCCAAAGGCCATTAAAAGTATACCAAGGATAAACACTGTAATATAACTTTTTGCGACCTTAGGGTAAAAATGGTCACTTGAGTGTTACGTAATGTTTAGAGAGGGGGAGGGGTGGTATAGAAAAACGTTACGCTGCGTTACAAGGGGAGGAGAGGGGTCAAAATCTTGAAATATTACGTAATACTTGAACGCTCCCTTATTAAAGTATTTTATTGGAGTTGTTTTTTGTAGATTTGTTATTATTACGATAAAAGACATCGACTGACATACGGAACTTCTCATGATAAAAGACAACTATGGTCTATAATATACTAAGTAGACGTTAAAAGTGCGTTCCTATCCTGTGGCCAAAGTGTTAGGCCTGGAATCACACTGCCATTTTGGCGCCAAGAATAGTTAAGAGTTGAATCTCTAAACGGGTAAGTTCCTGCACAGCACTCTATTACCAGTGGTCGTATTGGACCATTTCTCCTTTCTTCGCCTATTTCAAGCTATCTGGCTGGACTGCATTATGGTCCTTCTACACAAAAGACCAAAACCAATACTGTGAAAACTTTAATCTATAATCGGTCAATAACAAATGGAGTTTGATGGTTCTGTTTTCGAAATAGAAATGATTACGAGGTTACATATGATCGGACTAGTAGTTTGAATTACATTCAAAACGAAGAATAAAGACATGTTACATTACATTTAAAGCTAATCATGAAGACGTGCTACATTATATTCAAAACGAAGAATGAAGATGTGCTACATTACATTTAAAGAGAAACATGAAGACGTGTTACATTATATTCAAAATGAAGAATGAAGATGTGCTATACTACATTTAAAGTTAAACATGAAGACGTGTTACATTATATTCAGAATGAAGATGTGCTATACTACATTTAAAGCTAAACATGAAGATGTGCTACAATATATTCAAAACGAAGAA
>NJDD01000966.1:225177-260573 GCA_002245505.1 Calephelis nemesis | reverse complement strand
ATAGTAAGGTAGCAGGTACACTTAGCCAACATTTGGCCTAACACATCGGCCACAAGACAGACACAACAGGCACACATTTATGGTATCTTATAGGCCATAGTTGTCTCTTACCCTCATAGCCGTATGCTCGTCCGCTATCTTAAATCTACTTATTAAAAACATATTTCTTTGGAAATGTGTGATATTCGCAAAACTTTTAAAGAACTTACAAACAACTCTAGAACCAAGTCTCTGGTAGGTTGAATATAAAATAGAAGAGTACTCTCAGAAAATGCGTATGAATAAAATCACCCAATAATGGTACATTTAATTTGCTGAAGAACCTGTTTGAGACAAAAGTATACCTTATATAGAAGATCTAGGTCGAAACTATCTCATAAAGTCCTTTGGCGTTTAAAGCACTTTTATATTTTAGCATACATTGTTACTTTGACGTTACTTCCATAAATTCAAATGAGATGAACGTGATATTACTTTACCTTATAGGCTAGACGACAAGTTCGAAACCGTATTAAATATAAATATAGCGTCTAATATAGGCTGTCTAATACAGGTCTAGTATATATTGACTTTTTTTGTGTTCAGTACCTAAAATGACATATTCGATTTCAATTTCCAATTTCCATGAAATCGAAATTCAAGAGTGACCTCCTGATCTCGCCTGTCTACCAATTACAAAACATGCATTATTATAATCTTCATTTATGTGAAATTTGTCCTACTGTAATCTTTACAATTCAATAACTTTGTATATTCGTACATTTGTTACCATGCATGTCCCAATTTAAACCTTTTTAAATCTTTAATTATTCCATGTTTCAAACGAGTTACTAAGCAATGCTTCTCAACAATTCACTTTAAAATCACTAATTGGCCTTTTCCTGATATATCCTTTTTGTTTTTGTGATTATCTGACTTCCAATTTAAACAAATCCAATGCTGCAGAAAAAAGACAACCTTTTGGATAACTTTTAATTTAAAAAAAAAACGACGGGTTGCACTCCGGGAGTTGCGGCAGAAGTGAAAACTTGAATATTAACGTTGTGCATTTTTGATATTTTGGAATGGTTAGGGAATAATTTTGCACGAATTGCTTTTATTAACAATATGAAAGTACTATCATTTATGTGATAGAATAAAATATTAATTTATTGCGCTATCGTACACGAACATGAGAACACGAACATTCGCGCAAGCGCCCTGCGTCGTATTACGAAAGACGAAATTTCAGGTCACGTGTCCTGACGCGAGTTTAGAATTTTTTACCCATACCAAGAAAAGTGCGCAACGCCGCTAAAGAAGTTTTCACTTAAAAAATGTTAATGCTGTTTTGTATGTAAGCCACAGATATTTTCTTGCAACTATTTGCGTTGACTCAGCAACCCAAAGACATTTTTTGATATCGAACCAAGAGAACCTTTTCCTATGTGTGGATATTTCCTGCCAATCTCTGGACTCGAAAACCAAGCTCCTTTGCAACAAGCTATTAGTACTAGACAGAAAAAGTATTTAGAAAATGAATGCTACTTTTGCAGAATTGGTGCCACTTGAATAATTAATGCGCTTAAAAACTGCGAAAACCGTGTCTAATCTTAACCGACTACAAAAAAGGAGGTGGTAGTCAATTCGAATGTATGTTTTTTGTATGTTTGTTACGCGATTACTCGGGCTATAGCTACCCGGTTTTAGTGGTTCTCTTTTTAGAAAGATAGGTCATAATTTCGAGCTGGTCCCACATTAGTTGTATCATTATCCAACTAGCGTGAGTTATACTCAACAGTGTATACATTTTTACTTATCTTGACTACCTCGTCATTGATGAGATCGAAAAACTATATTTCGACAAAAAAATATCAAATCGCGTCGTGACACCTAATTAAATAGTCGGTTTTTGCAGTTTACCCTTGCCGTGCCCTTAATTACGTTACCATATCGTCAAAATACACAAAAATATACATTACTAAATATTATACAAACATAATTAGACAGGTGTTGTTTAAATTTATTAGGAAGTCTATGATTTATGACTCAACTTTCAAAAAAGAAAAAATCATCCGTTATTTGACGAATTAAAAAATGAATAAATATACAAAATACATATTGAGGAACTGATAACCTCCTGCATTCTGGAGTTGTTTAAAGCGATTTAAATAGCTCTTGAAAAAAATCGGCAACAACTCATAAAAAAAGAAAATTACTCATGGATTAACTTACTACATTTGACAAAGTAAAACTTAAAAAACACCAACTTACAACCTAAAAACTAATGACACAAAAATACCTCAAAACAAATAACTATAAGTGTTGTAACTTAAGTACATCAATGGGAAATATCCAAGCATTTCAAAAATTTCATCTTATTGTGTATAATTCAGAAGAATCACACAAGTGAGTCATCATACACAATCATACAATACTTACAACAATACATACACAATCACAGAAGTGAGTGTGTATGTCACTGAAGTCCTTCTCGACGACTGGACCGTTGTCGATGAAACTTTTTTTATGTGTTCTAGGGAATTCGAGAATGCTTTAGATTCACAATTTGGTCCACTGGAAATGTTTTTTTTAATTATTTTTTTAATAATAAGTAGTTGTTGATTTTAGAATGTTTCACATCGGATCCGACAGACTGCGCTTCTGTCTAAGCATTAATGTCAAGCGATACGAAGTTTGCTGGGTCAGCTAGTATTAAATAAATTAGTTGAGGAACGGCATCCTTCAACGGTGTTTGAGTATCACCTAAAATTTTCAAGATTTACGGACATGTAAAAAAATCTGTTGCGTTAATATGATTAGAATATCAATAATTTAACAAAGTTCAACTTAATTATAGCAAATCTTTTCAATGTTCGCATGTTTTATGTATTGACTAGCAGGTCGTCTCGTCTTCGCATGAGTGGACAAACTTCTACTTTTTAATACGAGTATAATATCTACACCTTCGTCCTAAATTTCTCTATCTATTATATAAATTACAGCAAAATCCGTTTCATAGTTTACAGATCTAAGCATAGTTAAGAACTGACTGACTGACTGAAAAAGCAACATTGTATAATACGTTTGTAAAAGAAAAAAATCTTTTTGTAAGACGTGAAACGACGTTGGTATTTAGCGGGCATCATACCGTATGGATACAATGGCGGAAGAGAATCACATTGGCGCTGAGTGTAATTTCCTGAGAAAGCGTCGTCTAGCTCTATATTTTATGAAAGTCGGCGATTGTGTGTAATATTTTCAATACAGTTTTTCAAGTGCTTTTTTTATAGTGTTTTTCTACTTTTACTTCGATGTACTTCTTCGAAATTGTTCATTATTCGTGTTCTTCTTAAGACTTTTATGTATCTGTGGTCAAGCGGTTTAGTAAAGGCTTGACTCCATTAAGTCGCAGGTTCGATTCTCAGACCAGGCAACAAACAGAATTTGTGTTTTATTGATTTTCTAAAATAAAACAATGTCGCTCGCGATTTGATATATGCCTGGTGATAGGCTTGCCACCTATCACACTGTGCGATTTAGTGTCTTCGACTAGTCGTGAGAGCCCTGGTTAGTGTCTTTGACTAGTCGTATGAGTTTTTCCTCTTTGGTGATGTAGGCTGTGAAGATACTTTTTTAAAGTTTTTTTTTGATACATTACAGGACGGCAAGCAAGTAGACGGATTTCCTGATGGTGAAAAATTCATGCTTTTAATCGATACTGAAGGTGGTAATGGTTGCAAATCTGCGGTCGGAGTGTTAGGCTTTGTGTAATATTTGTAAATTTATCCCTCCAAACCGGAACAGGTCAACGACAAGTACTAACATTATGGCAGCTGGAAAAGATGAGGCGGTGATACTGATTGGGTGAGTCACTGTGGAACGGTAACATCTATTCAGGTGTCACGTAGTTAGTGACAGTAAGCCTAGGTTGTGGTGGTCCGGGCTCCTTTGTAGAATAGACCATCTGCCTTCCTGTGCCAGGCAGCTCGTAAAAGGGGAGCACAGGTTTACCGTCACTAACACCGTGACATCCTACAAGGTGGTAGAGTTTCGCAGCGACTCACCCGGATTGGTACCACCGCCTTACCTATTCCTACCGCCATATTGTCATGACGTGTTCCGGTTCGGAGGGTAAGGTAGCCGGTTAACTTAGTTTTGCTCGAGGCCCAACATCCCGGCCTCTGGTTGGTAACGCACTATTACCACCTTTGGTGTCTCTAGGCGGCGAGAATTTCTTACCATCAGGAAATCCGTCCGCTTGTTTGCCTTCCAATGTTAGAAAAAAAGGCTCGCCTTTTACGAGCTGCATGGCACGAATGTAGACTGTCTGGAAGGTAGTGGTGCCTGTAAAAAACCCCGAATATCAAACTTAAAAACATTATTAATTTGTCATGTCTATCTGACCGTCCATCCGTAAGTCATAGCCACTTCGCTGAAACTTTGTAGGTGTGTTCTCTGGGGACCATCTCACAACTTTTATATAAAACTTAAACAGTCTTAAAATTAAACATTTTCAATGAACTCCCGTTAAAACCTATATATGACGTAGCCAAGAATTATCTCGATCAGGTCAGTTTTCGTATGGACATACAAACATACACGTGATATACATATAGACACACACACACACACACACACACACACACACACACACACACACACACACACACAGTCAGATACGTCAAACTCGTAAAATTCCTCATTTTGCGGGGGGGGCAAGACGCAGATGACACTCCTCATATATGGAACTAAAACCATTTTTTATTAAATACATACTCGAACACGGGTCTCTAAAAATGACACTAGGGTTGTTAAAACCATTCTCACGTCAAGCGTTTGAAACGTATTACTTTCAGCGATGGTAAATATTTGTTCAGTCTCTCTCACATTTAACTTAATGGAATGTATTTTTATAAATGATATAAAATAAAATCACAACAATACAATAAATAATAATAACAATAATACAATTTCAAAGGGTTTGAATGACTAGCAGAAAGCTGTTTCGAAAAATGACATACTTCAAAAACCGCAAAAACTTATTATTAAAGAAAAATAATAAGTAAATATACCTGGACAAATAACGAAAATTGAATCTAATGCTAAACTAAGAAAATTATATTCTTGTGTTATAGGTGTCAGTCAGAACCACTACATAAGATAACTGAAATAGATACCAGAATAAATTTAATGAACATCCTGACCCGGGAATGTATAAATCTAAATGTTCATTACAGAAATGCCTGCCCCCGTCGGCAATCTAACTCGAGCCTAGCGGTTGGTTGATGGGGTCAAGCGTAAACGCTAGTTCCTCAACCAACGAGGCAGCATGACATTGTCAACACTGAAGTTATATTGTGGTTATGAAAAATTATAGTAATGGTTTGGGACATCCAGTCAAATACCTAAATATATGTCCCTGGCCTATGCTCTACTAAAAAATAATTTACGGAGGAAACCAACTCGCACTTAGCCACTTTTATTAAGAACACTTAACACTTTATTAGTAACATCCCACTTCTGATATTAATAGTTGGAAAATATGTCTAGTGCCAACCCTAAATTTGCGGCGACTAAAATAATTATGAAAACGAGCCGTGCATTTCTTTTATTCAACTGAATTTGAAATTCAAAGAACTTAAAAAGAGTATTTAAAGTATGAAGCTTTGTGTCTATCTGTGAAATTCCACCCTCAAAGGATTAACACTGTGTGTTTTGTTAGATGGCTAGGTTTATTTACATTCCGCTAACTACAATTACCGCTTGCTTTTGTTTAAACTCGTGTCAGATAAAGAGTACTTTTCACTAACCATCCCGGACACGTATATTGTTTATTTTAAATTTTCAGTGCAATTTCCTGCTATTCAAAATATTATCCTGCAATTCAGGGCTGCTCAAAATCCAAAAACCTTATTTCTTTAAAATAAACCTAGCATTTGTTGTGCTATTACTCTCACAGCCCGTCGAGAAAGGGTATTTACTCGCGTAGCCGATCGCGCGTACCAAATTATATTTCGTTCTCTGGCTCGTAGTTAAGTGCGTAGAACGTTCTACGCACGTAGCTACACAAAGGGAACTTGAATTCTCTATCTGATGAAGAACAACAGTTGCTTTGCGACTTATATACCGTTGATTGAAACTACAAGAAAGTTAACGTAAATCGTTAACTGCGTGCATTAAATTCTAAAAATCCTATGTCTAATACATACATTAAATAATTCTAAAGATACATTAAAATACTCCAATGAGTAAGTTACAAGTAAGTTTACCGGCTACCATACCCTTAGAATTGGAACACGCTGGCTTTAATAACTGACGTTATGCCGGCAGGAATAGGTAAGGCGGCTTTACCAATCCGGAATAGTCGTTGCGACACTCTACCACCTAGTAAAAATACGGTCGAATTGTAAATTCTTCGTACCTACTGGATTAAAAATATCTACCAATTTATGTCGCGTATCTACGATGGGTTGCATGTTTAAAAATAATTCTAAAATTAGTTTTGTTTTGCGTGATGGTTAATGTTGAAATTTAAAGTAAAGATTCGTAAAATTCGGAAGGAACTAAAACTGTTATCATTGGGGTCAAACTGTTAAAATTTGAATAAGAATTTGTTTGGTTTTATAAGGCCTTTACATTATTATAAGGCCATTGACCGCCTCGTTGGTCGAGTGGCTAGCGTACACGCCTAACTACGTCGACCAACCGTGAGACTCGGGTTCGATTCCCGAAGGGGGCAGGCATTTGTGTGATGAATATTTAGATGTCTGCAATTCCGGATCTGGGTGTTTATTAAATTTATTCTGGTATCTATTTAAGCATTTGTATGTGTAACAATTGTTGACTAACACCCATAACACAAGCATATAATGTGCTTACTTTGTAGTTAGATTCGATTTGAGTGACTTGTCCAGGGATATTTATTATTATTATCTTTACCCTCCCTCAACAAGGCAGACAGTCATACAACCAGGGCAGCCACGACTGACCCATGGAACTTGATTAAGTTGTGAGATTTCACAATGTGATAGGTGGCAAACCTATCACCAACAGGACACTTATTCAATCCCGGACGATATTGTTTATATAAAAAAAACTTATTTTAACTTGACCTACATGGGCATCGAACCCGGAATCTCTTGTAGATAACGCCACCACCAGACCTTTAGACAATAGAGGCGACTATCGGTATAGGCAAAAAACGTAATGCATTACTGGTGATAGAGTGCTGTGCTCGTCTCGTCCGAGTAGGAATGCACCGTCTTACCTATTAGCATGATAATGCAATATACGCTTGAAACGAAAGGTAACAATTTAAATCCTGTCTAGGGCTAAATTTTTTTTAATTTAAATAAATGTAATATACAGTCGAAAGTGTCTCTGATTGCGAAAATCAATCACACAGTTCGCCGTAAGAGACAATGAATACAGATAACTTGGTTTTTAAAAAAATCTGACCATCCAAATCCCGTACGTCGTGTTAAAATCATTTAACACGATTAAAATCATTAGAAAATTTAAACATACACTTACTGACATGCGAACAACCTGCCATACCTTATCTGACATGTGCAAGTATATCAAGTCAAAAAAAAATAGACAGACTGACATACACGCTTGTTTCTATATTATAAAGGTGTTTAACCATAGTACAGGATATTTTCCTTATCTTAATCTGACGCACTTGAGTTATTGCGATAATCAGCTCTTGGGCTCCTCTACTACTATTAGCAGACCCTAGCCATAGACACCAACATATGTAAATCATGATACCTATAAGTCACAGTTATCTTTTACTGTCAGTAGAGTCGTATGTGTATTTTCACTCGTATTCCATAAATAATTTCATTCAGTTTTTTTTAGAATTCAAAGGCATAAAATCAGACTAAATTTCCTGACCCTATAATCAACGGTGCATAATAATACTAACTTACAGAAAGGTTATTTTGACAACTTTCAATTACAGCCTGTCAGTAGCAGTTGTAAGTCAAATGGGTGTATTCTTCAAACATGTAATTTTTTGTTATAGGAACATAGAAAGAAGTTCTTATATCAAAGTATCATCACGCCCATATCCCCGAAGAGGTAGGCAGAGGCACAACCAGGGCACCCTCAACTAGCCGAAGACACTTATTCCCACAAAAAAGTCACCTAATATTTGACAGTTTAACTAAATATCAAAATAACCCGGGAATGTGAAAGTGGCCCTTCATGTCTCAATTCAACGAAATCCTCAATGGCTCAATGGTTGCAATTTTGTTGAGCACTCACTAAACTAACTTTAAATTATCGCTGTCTTCTTTCAACGAAAGTAACAAAAAGAGACAAAACACTTTTAGCGCTGTCAAATTAGATTGGATACGACATTTCTACAGACTTTTAATCGATCTCTCGGAACACGTTGGTTAAAAACACCGCAATTTGACATGTTCGGACTAATCTGACATTCCTAAAACGTTCCATCTCTTTTGTTTTTGTTTCATTTGAGAAATATAGCATGCATCTAAAATAAGTTTAGTTTGTGAACAGCAAAATTACCACCATTGTTTAGTTGTTTGACATGTTTTGGTTTATATATATATATGTATATATATAGATTCTATTTCAGGAGAAAATGTTCTTTGTTCTAAATTTGAATACTTGAAAGGTGGAAGTTCAGTCAATCAAAGATAATTTAAATAAACGTCATTCAAAATTTGACGTAAATCCCATTAAAATTTACTCAAGGAACCGGAAGTATAAAATTATCCGTAATTTAAACCATTTAACTATTCATAATTAATTTTTCAGGGCCTATGTCGAGTATAAAGGCGTTATCACAAATGCAGTGAATGTATTACTATATTATGTATTACTATAGAAATATTTTGACGTAGTATTCGACTTTTGTATATAAAATCCCAATTAATAATGTATCGTAAATAAAGTTACGATTTTACGTAATGCATTTACTGGTAACGTACAAAAAAATCACCTATCCAAATCAATATAACGTGAATAGAATCGATAACGTCATGACGTGTTCGGGTTTGAAGGGTAAAGCAACCGGTAAACTTACTTTTGCTCAAGGCCTAACATCGGGTTTGAAGGGTAAAGCAGCCGGTAAACTTACTTTTGCTCAAGGCCTAACATCTCAGCCTCATGTTCGCAACGCACTTTTGGTGTCTCTAGGCGGCGTAAAATTCTAACCATCAGGAAATCCGTCTGCTTGTTTGCCTTCCTATATCATAAAAATACATAAAAAACACGAAGTCGTAAATAACTCTTAATTTTGTCTTACAACGTTTGATTCAATAATATTGCATTGATATTTAAACCGAATTGAAAACTATAAAGCGTAAATGTGAAGTCAAGTTAGGTGTAATCGGTATTTGCTAGAAATTGTGAAATCTAAGCTGGATTAAAGCTCGAATGCTCTCGGTTGGGTTTCGTTGTAATCTGTGAAGCGGCATTAGATGGATGAAAATCAAATCTTCGAGGAAAATCTATATCTCGGGATTATGTTACGCTATACCTGTATTACATTTTCCCCGAATCGGTCCATGTACTTTTTGTGGAATGATATATTTCTATCTCTTTCTGGTAGCTCGTTACGTATCCATGTTACTCTTAAAATGTAGGGACAGCGACGCACAAGCAAGATCTTTAGTGTAGATCAGGGTTGCCTCTTACTATTACGAGAGTCGTGTGCTTTTTCTCATCTTTGCCATAAATCGTCTCTGTAGTCTAGCGGTTTGGTGTTGGACAGTTGGTGGTAATGATATGTTGCCAACCTAAGGCTGGGATATTAGGACTGGTCGATGGTATCAGGCATATTCGCTAATCCCTCGACCAACGAGGCGGCCTCTTAACACTTTAGAATACGGCAACATGGTCAAAAAAATCCTCAGATTTGCTTCTGTGGCCTAGCGCTCCGGCATCGAACGTAACTTCTTGTGATTACGGGTTCGATCGCCGGGTCGGCCGACAAAAAAATTTGAAAATGTACATTTTCGATTTTCTTATAAAATTTACGTTTCCGGGATTCGATGTGTGTCCGGTTGGCGTAAGCTTTACCACCTATCACTTTGGTATTTTCGGCTCGTCATGGGTGCCCTGGTTGTGCCTCTGCCTTCCTTCGGGGAGATTGGCGTAAAGATACTTACTTACATTTAGATTTTTGTAACTTAAATAACTACAAACCCTGACAACCGGCCTCAACTCTGCTTACCTCTCCAGGGATATGGAGATACTATTTTTAGTAGTTACAAAAGTATAAAATATTGATCAACTTATATTCAATCCGAATGTAGAGTAATATGAATACTCGAGAAACCAAGCTTGACATTTCAGGACCAAATTGTTCGGATGAAATCTCAGGGTGGTATCAAGAACCTTCGAAACTGGTAATCTATCTGGTAGATCTACAAGTATCGTTTTACTTATAAGTTGATATACACTGTCTACTCCTCAAGGGACTAGACGTGAAGATAAGTATATAATATCTTGTTACTTGGCCAAACACTTAACTACCCATATTAGATTACCTCGTTAGTTGTGGTTTGGGATAAAGAGCCGATAATTGTAGTGATTTGATAGTACAGTCACACACAAATATCTTGAGAATGAAACACAAATATCGTGGTACAATCAGTTAAAGAAATCGAGATACAATCATATACAAGTAACACGGTATAGTACTACTATTTAAATAATCCGCTTCAGCTTTATACTTTCACTTATTTTACACTTTATACTTTTATTTTAAAATTGGCTGAGCTAAAAATACATTCGTATTTCCGAAGCTTGACGAATATAGCCGAAACGCATTATTTAACTACTATACTACCTTATTATAATCCGTTGGTACCGTGTTATTTGACACAGTGGGTAATAGCGGATTATTAACATTTAGTTAAAAAAAGAAAGTTAGAAAAAACAATTTATTGTTTACTAGCCAACTCGGCGAATTTCGTTTAACTCGAAATTACTAACAGTTGGTATATTGGAAAAAATTAAAATAGAGTTTTCCAATTTTGCTTGCAATTTTCCTGATTTTTCTTCTCCTTCTATATATCCTATATATTTAATCCTTCTCCTAAAAATAACCTACACAACAAAAAAGAATAAGCAAAATCGATCCATCAGTACAAGAGTGATGCAATGACCACGCGAAATAGGGATTAGGGATTTGACCACCTCGTTAGTCAAGTGGCTTCCACGCCTAACGACACTGACCAACCGCGAGGCATGGGTTCGATTCCCAACGTGGGCAGGCATTTATGTGATGTACATTTAGATATCTGCATTTTATTCTGGCATGTATTTAAGTGTTTCTATGTATTAGTGTTGTTGACTATAAACATATATTAGCTTACTTTGGGGTTAGATTCAATTTGTGTAACTTGTACAGGGATATATATTTTTTAATAAGAAAAATGTTATTAATTAAATGTTAATAATTCTCTAGTATTGTATTCAAGTCTATCGAAATTGATATATCCGATTCCTATTTCCAATTTGCATGCAATCGAGTTTCAAACGTTACCCGATCTACTAACAATAAAGCGCAGTAAAATTGCAAAAACCGACTCCAATTTTATTGTGTGGTACGTCGCGCTTGGATAATTCTTTTTTTAAAAGTAACAAATGGTTCCGAAATGGTTCCACATCAATTTTATAAACATCCTACTACTATTTTTACCTGTGTTGGTCCGAGGTCCTTTGCAGAATAGACCTTCCTGCCAGGCAGCTCGTAAAAGTCGAGCATAGGCTTACCGTCATTAGCACCGTGGCATCTAACTAGGTGGTAGAGTTTCGCAGCGACTCGCCTAGATTGATACCACCTTCTTATACATTCCTGCCGCTATTACGTCAGTGCTTGCCGTTGACGTGTTCCGGTTTCGAGCGTAAGGTAGCCGGTAAACGTACGTTTGCCCGAGGCCTAACATCCCAGCCTTAGGTTGGCAACGCACCATTACTACCTTTGGTGTCTCTGGGCGGCGTGAATGTCTTATCATCAGGAAATCCGTCTGCTTATTTGTCTTCTTATATCATGAAAAAAAGTTTTTGAGCTACACTTAATACTGCATACGTTGTTCACTTATCCTGACGACGTAATCTAAGATCAAAGATAAGGTCTTTATTGATAATGAATATAGGTGAAAAATGTATGCGCTATTGAGTATAACTCCAGAGTAAACTAGTCGAAGCATTATAATATTAATTTGGAACAACTTAGGAACCTAACGTATAAACTATAAAGAACCTTGCTGTTACCAGCGTCTTTGCTCGCGTGGAAGTTAAAATATTTTCTGGTTGTAGCCCATGAATATGGACTTTCATAAAAACTTTCAACCCCTTATTCACCCCCTTAGAGGATAAATTTTCAGTTACCCTTAAATACGTATTTATTCATTTTAAAAGGTAGCCTAACAATGAAGTTTCATGTTTCTAACTTAAAAAAATTACCGTCTTCCATATAAACTTTCAACACCTAATTCACCCTCTTAGGGGTGAATTCCTAAAATTCCGTCCTTAGTGGGTGTTTACGCAATAAAACGACCCTACTCACCAAACTTCGTGGCTGTAACTGTACCAGTTTTTACTTGACGGTGATGAATCAGTTAGTCATTTAGGACATGTTATTTTTTGAAGAAACCGGTTCATGAAAGGCCAAGTAATGCGTTAAAACATACTCCTCGTTTTCCGAGTTGGTTAATAATTACTTATCATCAGCTTAATTTAGATTTTATTAACATGTTTTTATTATAAAACACTTTCATATAAATACAATGATTAATGAATGATTTTTTTTAATTTGAATTGAAATTTATTAAAAAATGAATATTTGAGTAGGTATAGTATGTACAGTTTAAGCATATTATTGTAGAGCATTTGTATACATTATTTTTATGTGTGTGGCGTCTGCAACTTTCATTCTGTTTTGGTATTAAATTCGCCTTTTATACCAAACTATTTTTTTTGGTTTACAATAAAGATAAAAAATAAATAATACAGAACTTTTATCAAGTTATAATTTTCAGGGTACTTCAAAAGTAGGGTTCGATCAACTTCTTACTTTGATAGGAACGACCAAGTTATCAAGTTTTAATAAATATTAATGATATCTTCCCCATATTGACACATTTTCGTCTATTGAAGGCTTAATTCGGAATTTTTATTACCTTATTTTTCTTGTGTCCTCATAAAAATGTGTGTGTGTGTGTGTGAGTGTGCTGATTGTAAGCGATAAAATGGCCTATAGATACTATACATTTTACAGACGATTCGCTGTCCTTTAGCCGGGTTATTAGGGTAATTGTACAAGACTTTTACCTACCCTACCCTCCTGAACAGAACATGACACTTGTCATGGAGCAGGAATAGGTAAGGCTGTAGATCCCTGGACAAGTAGCGGCACAGCACTCTGCCACCAGCGGTCCTGTTCGTTATGAAAAATGTAACCTATGCTCGTCTCTTACGGGCTGTCTGACAGGATCCAGTGGGCCAGCCAGAAGACGTAATCTTCACAAATGACCCGAACTAATACTGAGGATTGATATAACAAATTTATTTAATGGAAATAATATTATTTGACTGAAAACGGCTGTTACGATTTAGATATACTTTGCAATCGTTAAGATAGCTGAATACTTTGACTACCACTAGTAGTTTTGAAGGTAATTTACTACTAAACCATGGCTTGCCTCTTACAAACCGCTGGGTAGTAAGGCAAATTATCTGTACTAATATTGTAAAGCTAAGAGTTTGTTTGTTTGATTGATCTCAGAAACTACTGGTCTGATTTGAAAAATGCTTTCAGTTTTAGGTAACCCATTTATAGAGAAAGGTATATCATCACGCTAAGATCCATAAAAGCGGAGCACCAATGAAGAGTATTTCAAAACCAGGAGTTTTTTTTCCTATGAGTGTTTCCGCTACGTGTGCTGCGTAAAGGATTAAAGTTTCACAAAAATCATGTGTTGTAGAATTGTTCCCCTTTTAAGGTTCCTAAAAAAAGTCAGCCACAATATATTTCTATCTTACAAGGTTAGATTACTATTACCTTCTTTAATGTTAACCAAATGTGTCTTAAAATAATGCATCATCGCCTCTGTGGTCTAGCGGTTCAGGTGTTGGACTTGACTGCATGAGGTCTTGGTTTCGAATCCCGGATCAGGCAACAAAAAGAAAAAAAATTGGATTTTCCAATTTTCTTATAAAAAAAATGTTGCTCGGGATTGGATAAGTGCCCGGTTGGCGATAGGCTTGCCACCTATCACATTGTGGTACCTACTTAGTATCTTCGGCTAGTCGCTGGTGCCCTGGTTGTACCTCTGCCTAGCTTTTCGGGGATATGGGTGTGAAGATACTTTTTTTCTGTTTTTATAAACAAGATATTAATCCTTGTCCAAATAAATTCGTTGCTTATCACAAGTGTTTAATTTAACACAAAAAATGTTAAACGTCATTCGATTCAAATGAATGTTTTTGAAGCTATCGCAGTTTTAAAATAACTTTGTAGACCACTTACCACGCGGCCCATACGCATTTGTTATGCGTGGTCTGTTCCTTACAGAACGGTTGTGCTCAATGCACTACTTTTTAAACTTATTATTTCCAGAGTATCATTTTAATATATATAAATCTCGTATCACAATGTTTGTCCTCAATGGACTCCTAAACCACTTAACCGATTATAATAAAATTCGCACACCATGTGCAGTTCGATCCAACTTGAGAGATAGGATAGCTTACATCTCAATTTATGGTAAAAAAATTACCATCCGAGCGAAGCCGGAACGGGCAGCTAGTCGTATAATACTTTTAAATGAATGTTCCACGTATTGGTCCGGGCTCCTTTGTAGAATAGACCATCTGCCTTCCTACCAGGCAATTCGTAAAAGGCGAGCATAGGCTTACTGTCACTAACACTGTGACATCTAACTAGGTGGTAGAGTTTCGTAGCGACTCATTTGGATTGGTACCACCGCCTCACCTATTCCTGCCGCCATAACGTCATGACGTGTTCCGATTGTGAACCTCCAGTTAAGGTAGCCGGTAAACTTACTTTTGCTCGAAGCCTAACATCCCGGCCTAAGGTTGGCAAGGCACCATTATCACCTTTGGCATCTCTAGGCGGCGTGAATTTCTTACCATCAGGAAATCCGTCTGCTTGTTTGCCTCTAATATCATAAAAAAAAGATTTTTTTGTTTTTCTGGTAGCGTTAGAGAACTAAATATTAACTAGACCACGCGAGAAAAGCCGCGGGTAGCAGCTACTTTATTATATACAGAAATCAGTGAATAATACGAAAGAATTGATAACCTGCCATTTTTCAAAGTCGGTAAGATATTACAGTAGGAACAAACTTAATTAAACTGAAGACATATTAAGGCGATGCTTTCTCTGTCGTAGCTTAAGGTAGTGGTGTCATAACTTTAGAATATATATCTTCGTAGAAAATAGTCATATTACAAGACTGGAGAGACAACATGATAACTTTGTTAAGTTTGTATGATAGGAAGTTTGATTAAAGCTTATAGCACAAAGCTTTTGTGTATGGTTGGGTAGCTTTTTGAATCCAAATCGATAATTGTGCATTCATTCTTTCTTTCTTACTTTAATTTTTTATTTTACACAAAAAAATTAAAAAAACAATTAAATATGTAAAATTACATTAAAGGCGAGCTTATCTCTAAAAGAGATTTCTTCCAGCAAACCCAAAATAAAGAGAATGCATAAAAGAAATGTAGAACATACAGTGCACAATACAAAACTTACTGTACAAAAAGAACACAAACTAGATTACTAATTATGACCAAAGTGCCAACATACTAATTAACATTCAACATTTGTTTGTTCGATTTCATTGTTTTTAGAACATTTTGTCTCTTGAAATTTGATCCAGAATCGAACCCGAGACCTCACGTGTTTGTCTTCAAGAGGTCTTGGGACACTACACCACTGAGGGTCGATTTAATAGTAACTTTTAGTAATACTGTCAAAAAGGCCTAGGTATTTGGATTAATTGGATTAGCGAAGATTTAGAGGACTGCAAGTTCCATATAAAGATATTTTTGAACATCGTTACTATAATCACTACATAGTGTAAAACAAAGTCTCCTTACTCTATCCCCATGTCCCTTTGTATGCTTAAATCTTTAAAACTACATAGATACATAGTAGATAAAGTGGTTGAAGTGGGAGGTTTGTATGTATATTTCATAACCGTGCAAAGCCACGGCGGGCTGCTAGTATGTGAATTAATATGTTACTTAAAAATAATATTTGCAATTACTGAACCAAAATTACGAGGCTGACATTAATTTAAAATATAATAAGAAAATGAATAACGGTTTTAAAATCCACTTACATTAATATTTTGTGAGAAATATTCATTTTGTAACGTAAAGTTGCAGCGTTTTATTAACTGTCATTAATTAACAGTGTACATTAACAAAAATAGCATGTTTTTTATTACATTTCATTTCACATTTTTTATTTAAAATATAATTTATTTGATATACATTTGTTCTTATATGGATTTTTTTTCAAGGTAATAGTAGGTTTAAATAAATGCAGTGTTGCGATCGCGGTGAATTAGCGGTCCGGTATTGACTTCAAGAGGTCTCGGGTTCGTTTCCTAGGTCGGAGAACAAAAATGAAATGTGTTTATTAATTTACTAATAAAAACAACATTGCCCGAGATTCGACATGTGCCCTGTTGGCAATAGGTTTGCCACCTATCATATAATGGGACATCACATAAACTGAAGAGCTCTATCTAAATGAAGAAAAACAAATTTCTGTTTATCTCGGTTTTAGCATCAGATGTGAACGGATAGAACAATTAAACTAATTATTTTTTAAACCCCAACTAAAAAAGAGTTTGACGTGTCTGTGTATGGTTTTATTTGTGGCATCAAAACACGGATGAACCGATTTAGATATAATTTTTTTCGTTTGAAAGCTGACGTGATCGAGATGATTCTTAGCATCGTCACAGATACAGCTACAGGTAGGATTTATATAATTTTCAAATTATGATGTGTTAGTTGTTGTCAGGAAAGATTCTACAAGAACGGACCTTCATGGCAGAGGCTCAATCAAGGCACCAACGACTGGCCGAAGGCACTACGTCCCGCAATATTATAGTAGCAAGCCTAACACCTACCGGGCACTAATCCAATCCCGGGCAACGTTGTTTTTAAATATGAAATTGAAAATATATAATAATCGAACCCCGGACCTCAAGAAGTCAAGTAGAAGTCAAGTCAGACGCCAGACCGCTAGATTACAAAGGAGATTGTTTATGGAAGAAAAAACGTTTGTTTTAATTCAATATTCAAAGTTAAGACTGTCGGGTCAGCTATTCTATAATATAAAAATGAACTGCTAAGTGTGTTGGTAAACGCATAACTTCTGAACGACTGGACCGATTTGGCTAACTCTTTTACTATAGTGTTAGTTATTATCAGGAGAAGGTTCTTACGAAGAGAAAAACTGGGAAAGTTGCAGGGAAAATAGGAAAAATAATACTTTATTATTTTCTATACTGAATAGGTGAAACAAAGTTAGCCAGTATAGCTGGTAAATAATAAAAATAATCATTTAAAAAGAGATACCCAACTGTTTATTATATAAACACCACTATGAAACTTGAAGGCCATAAACATGGTCCGGAAACGGCGGAATGTCAGACTTAATGGCATACTCGGAAGCAACTAAAGAATATAATGAACTTTTATAAGCCATCCAGTCTCAAGAAATCGCAAGCTTTTAGCCACGCTATAGAAAAACAACTGAAACCATATTTATTAGGTGCCAGATTATTTCTGTGTGCTAAAATTATCTCTCAGGAAGTTTGTGTTGCCATTAAAAGTAGAAATATTTCCCCTGTGTAGTTATGGTCCAGTGTTGGACATGTCTCTATGAATCCCGGGTCGGGCAACGAAAACAAAAGAAAATTTATATTTTCAATTAAAAATAATGTTGTCCAGGATTGGATATGTGCACGGTTGGCAATAGACTTGTAACCTTTTACATTGTGGGACTTTGTGCCTAGGTTGTGCCTCTGCCTACCCTTTTGAGGATATGGGCGCCAAGATACTTAGTATAGCGTTGCAAACATTAATGCTTGAATATTTTTGTCAAAGATGCCCCTGAGCCTTTACTGTAATACTATAGATTGCTGTTGGTGATTTACATATCGAGCATAGTAGCAGAGATTCCCAAAAAATCATGTTTCATAGACCACTATCAAAATTAGTAGATAGCTTGTGTATCTGTAACCAGTGGGGCAATGCCCTTCTTAAAAATCACAATGCCCCACCTTAATTTATTCTCCGTTGGACCCCTAAGGATCCACCTGATCATTGTTAGACCATGAGTTGGTATAGACTACATTTGGTAATTTAGGTATCGAAATCTATAGCGCTCGAGGTCCACTCCACTGGACCACTTTGGAAATCATTGTTAGACCATGAGTTGCTATAGACTACATTTGGTAATTTGGGTAGCGCTCGAGGTTAGAAAATTTACTTATCTCAGTTACCAGTAGAAAATATTTTTATACAAATAATTATCTACGAAGACGCTTGCAAAACTCATGACTAAAGCTCTGTAGCGCTTTTTGGTCTAAAATTTAGTTCTTTTGATGGTCACTAGAGGAGCTGTTCAAAGTTTTCGTACAAAGAATTTACAGAGACGCTAGCGAGTATATCGCCTTAAACTTTATAAGGGCTCTTTTGTTGAACTAATGTCTTAATCTAATACAGCTTAAAGGCTGAGGTAATAGCATCGGCAAATATCCTTAACAGCAGGAAATTTAATTGTTCCACTCCTTTGATGTCTACATGATGCCGTTTACGAAATAGAAATACACTTTAATTATTTTATTACCAAACATTTTACATTATTAAGCATCATCCAGACGGTTGTAAACACTCCCTAATAAGCCTTTTACAAGGTGAACTTGGTGGTAACTTTGTTTGTAACAAATAAAAATTTGGATTCAGTCTACGTTACTTTAGTGAAAAATGTATGCAACATTATGTACAACTCAAACTCCACTAGTCGGATTATTATACAATTAAAATGGGACCACATCGGAACTATAACCTATCTTTCAAAAATAATACCATCTAAATGAGTTGGCTATTGGCGAAGTAATCGCGTAATAAACGTTTTAAAAAATGTACAGTCGAACTCAGAACTTCTTCCTTTTTGGAGTTAGTTACAAAATTGAGATCTAAGAGGTCACCACAATTGTTTAGAAACTCCTAAATAAATTGTTTCAAGAACGTAATTTAAATTATTGTGATTTTAATTTTTGTAGATGACTTTATCTTTAAAATAATTGAAATATTACGGCGTCAATAACCCTTATTATTAACTCCACTCCATATCACGTAACAATTCCCGCCTTAATTAGGGTGACCACATATCAACCCAATTCAGATCATTACATTTTTTTCAGTTATAAATTAAAAATTTTGTCATTATAAACTACAGTAATTAAACAAAATATAATGAAAACAGGTCGATATTAATAATCTTCCTAATTTAAAATAATATAATTTGTTAGTGTTATGGAAGCAGTAGCAGGCATATTGCTCAAAGTGCCCACAACGTTTTTCATACCAGCAAAATCATAATGTTGGTAAACACAAATTTATCTAACTTTCGGGCAAGCAAATTGTATAATTAATTATGTTACTTAAATATATATCAGTCTATGTTAAGTAAACATTCAGAACCGAAAATACAGGCAGTAGGTTTATCACACAAGTCTGCCCCTGTCGAATAAACCCCAGCCCAGCGGCCAACGAGGCGGAATTCTATCCAACGCCAATTTTTATAAAAAAGTTGATTTTAACAAGACGTCTACTTCGTTTGATTACTTTCATAACTGAAATAAAAATTTAAGATTAAACTATCTTAAAATAGATTTTTAAGTACTAACCTTAAGCCACTGCTAACAAACCCTCTAGACCGAAACATGACCACTGCCTTTGTGGTGGCAGCAATAGGTAAGGCGGTGGATCCCTTTCCGGGCAATTTGCTGCACAGTACTCTACCACCAGTGGTTTTGTTGGAAATGAATAAATTTAAGCTTTGCTCGCTTTTTCCGAGCTGCCAGGCAGAACGGCAGAAGGTCTACTCTATACTACGGACCTACTCAGGGAAATACTATGTTAAGATTAGATCATCTAATCTCCAGTTTTTATTACATTACCGACACCTGTAACTGTAAGTTATTCTCAAAACATTTTAAATAATCCTGATATCATTTTGTTAAAATTTCTGTTGTCTCAGGAGAAATATAAAGTGTGGTAAACCTTGTCTATAGCGCCGGTAGTTAATTCAGAACAAAACACTTCAATCTTGTTTACTTTGTTCGCAGTAATTAACCGAATTTAATACTAAAGCGCTTAACTCGGTAAAGTTGAACCCTTATATAACCTTTTGATGAACCTTCTTATGAAATAAGCAAAAAATGTATGATTTTATTTAAACTTCTCGAAGTTTCTAAGAAACAAATCTATTTGATTTTTGCTTAAGTAGTTTAGATGTCTCAGGGTTTATATGTAGCCAACGTTTGTAACGCTCGCCCCGTGCTACCTCATGTTTTGTCTTACTTTGCGTATTTGTAAATAAATCAATGCCACGTTCGTTATTATTTTATAACTCAAGAACGGGCTCACCTATCCAAACCAAATGTTTAGGCTATGTTAGGACTATTTAGTAGATGGTTTATGTGAAGTTTGCATAAAAGCGGTGGAGCGGTTCCTCATTTATAACATTTATTGTAACAAATAAATGGCGGATCATTTTGTTAATGGGTATTTCTCAGTCAAATTGAAACTTATTTTCAGATGGGAATCGTGCTGTCATACTAAAAAAAATTTCAGATATTTTTTTTTGTCTTTTTTGTTTTGTTGTGATATGTCATTTAAGCAGTCATATTATACGTGGCGAAGCACGAACGGGGCCGCTAGTATTTTATAACATTTTATTATAATAATCTTATCCTTTAATTGTAAAATAAATATAATTTAAACTAGATAATCAGTTTGATACATGATTGTTGTAATGTAGCCGACTTTGTTTTGGTTGCTAACAAATATAAAACTTATTAAGAAATGTAATAATATTGATTAAAATTAGTACTGTCTGTTGTTAAAGATAAGCTCGCCTTTTGTGTGTTTTTACTTCCCCCGTGTTTTGTATTTTTTTTTTGCTTTTTGTGTGCAATGAAACATAAAATAATAAGTGATAATAAATAGAAAATATAATAAAAATATATCAAATATTTTTAAATAGGATTCAGATAGACGTTGTCTATTAAAATAATAAAAAATGGGATACCAGTCAATGTTGTTTTATTATAAACTGATAAACAACAATTTCTTTTTGATGTACGACCCGTACCTGGTACCTGGGACCTCGTGAGGACCTCCTGCACCGGACCGCTAGCCCACAAAGGCGATAATAATAAAAAGAGTAAAAAATTAAAACGTAATTAATAATGAAAATAGTCACAATACTGACTACTTTTTTAACAATAAAAATAGTCATAATTTTATATGCACTCATTTTCATAATGACCAAGATTATCCCGAACTGATGTAGGACACGCCATGAAGTAATCCTGGTTTACTTAAGTGCAGGGTGAGGTTTATGCGGTTTAAAAATATCTATGAGATTTTACATTCAAAGCACGTAGCGTGAACATTTTCTATCAAAGTAAATCCATTTTTCTGACGTCAAAGTGTGTTACTGAAATAAATTCACTTTCAAAAGATTTTAAAGTTTGTTTTATTTCAGTAACTTTCATAAAAACATTTAAATAAAGTAAAAACACAACTACATAAAAAGTAAGCAATTACATAAAAGTATCTTAATGCTCATATCCCCGAATTGGTAGGCAGAGGTACAACCAGGGCACCCACGACTAGCCGAAGACACTACATCCCACAATGTGATAGGTGGCAAGCCTATCGCCAACCGGGCACATTTCTAATCCCGGACAATGCTATTTATATTAGAAAAATTGAAAATACAAATTTTCTGTTTTTTTTTACTGCCCGACCCGGAGATCGTACCCCGGACCTCGAGAAGTCCTTCGCTGGACCGCTAGACCACGGAGGCAACAAATTATATAGTAAAGTTTAATTATTAAACAATTCAAAACTAGTCGTAAGTCATCATAGCCATATGTTAAAATCTTAAGTAAAACGGTATTATCCTTACCTCAGCCCATCTAATGATATTTGGCGGCAACGAAAAAACACACTACTTCCTTTATAAATCAATATAAATTTAAATATCCCTGGAAAAGTTACACAAAATAAATCTAACCCCAAAAAATAATGAAATGAAGTATTTGATACTTTTAGCTTTTGTAATTTATGATTTTTGCATGCAATCAATAATTTTTATAATTGTTCTATATGAAATTTTACCTTTTTTTTTGCTTTATATAATATTGAAATAATAATCTGTGAATAGCATTGTTGACTACATTATTACTGAATATATTTTGTAATTTATGAACAATTAAGATCGATAATTTAAGCTGTTGGCTATTTATAAATAAAGAAAAAAAAACCCAAGCCTCGCGGTTGGTCGGTAGAGTTAAGCGTGTACGCTTGCCCCTCGACCAACAAATCAGTCCAATACTTCACTTGAGCACTTTAACTGAATAAAATTATACAAAATGCCATAATAATTTTCTAATTTTAACCAACTTTGAAAACACATGGAGGTTGTAGGTATGTCCAATCCTATATTTTTATGTATTTTAATCGATATCTTCGTCATCCGAAATCGTATTTAAAATATTTTTTATTTGAAACTCGTTTTAATTATGAAAAAAACCACATCAACTTTTCTCTTGATGCTGCCAAAATTCTAAGATACTTACTACGTAAGAGTTTAATTAAATAGTATAAGAAAATCGAAAATCGTAAAGCGAAGGTACCAATCCCAGATGGTTCGAACTGGTCAAGGCCGAGCATAAAATTTTATCAGAGTTGGTTTTAATCAAGATTATCTTTAAGCGCTCTTTAGTCGGTACTCTTAGTTGCCATAAATTAGGTTTTTGGATTGAATTTTGACACTTTTGGATTGTTACCTGACTGCTTGATCAACCACTTACTTATAGCAGAGAGCCTAAAAGGGGATTTTTGGAATAGCTCAGGTGCGACAGATTAAGATATGGTAGATACCCTGTACCATTGTTGAACACCTCCATTATGCATCAAATCTATATATAGAGACTTTTATTTATTGGCTGGATTGCAATTTTAGCGTCTAGACAATTAACGCACTGCTGAAAAGAAAAGCCTTACATCCTTTTTTACTCTCCACTATTTAATCAACAAAGTGCAATGGGTCCCGATGACGCTGGAGTTACTACGCATTTAGTATCGGGGGCTCCCCTACTATTATTGACCTTCTCCAAGGTCAATCATGGACTTGGCCGAAATTCTGCATATTTGCTATATGTAGGAGAATGAGATACAGAGACAATTATATTAGACTATCTGTGTTGATTGCCTCGTTGGTCGTGGGTTACCGCACGCTTTTAATACCACTTACCAACCGCGACGCCCAGAACATGTAAATGTCTGCATTTCTGTGAATGTGTTTATCTATTTTGGTATCCAAGTGTTTCTAAGTATTAATATCGTTGACGAACACCCATAACACAAGCATATAATTTGCTTATTTTACGTTTATATACAACTAGCGGCCCGCCCCGGCTTTGCACGGGTATGAAATATACATATAAACCTTCCTCTTTAATCACTTTATCTAATAAAAGAAACCGCATCAAAATCCGTTTATTAGTTTTAAAGATTTAAGGATACAAAGGGACATAGGGACAGAGAAAGCGACTTTGTTTTGTACTAGGTATGTTTGTTTAAATCCTTGACTAGTTACACAAATTGAAATTAGTCAAGGATTTCATAATTCATTATTCACTGTAGTAGAGGAAAGACGCTTAAAACGACAATCGAATTTTTGTTTAAGACAATTGCAATACTTAAATTAGATTGCAGAAATCAGATTTGTATAGTAATTGCAAATCGGAATTGATCTTAAATCATCTGAATTTCTGTAAATCAATCTAAAATCGGTTTGAGGTAAACTTCCGCTCGATGCGGTCAAAGATCGACCCAATTTGACATAAAATTAATTGAAATGGGCGAATAATTAGAAATATTACGTTCATAATATCAGATGAAACTGATAAATATTTATAAATATTGTCATTTGAATATAATTAATTAGTCTCTCCCGCATTGATATTAAATTATAATAATAAATATAATCAAGCGTAATACTATAATGTATTGCTATTAGAATATTATATCTAAATATTATAATATTAATTCATTAAGTTGAATTTGTTTAATGGCCGCTTAACATGATTTTTGCATGCAAGTTATTGTTTTAGGGCAATTAAGTCTCCCACCTTTGCTTACGTTTTTAAAGCCGACGGAAAAAGAAGGGTGTTATAAGTTTGACGTATGTGTGCGTGTCTGTTTGTGTGACAGATTAATTTATTTGGATGCTGATGGGATCTAAATGTTTTTATGTCTACATTATGTGTTTTTGTCGGAGTGATTAATTGTTTTTTATTTCAGGTGTTTTTTTTTAAGTTCAATGTTCTCAAAACATTATGCTATTATGTTGTTCAGGGTTTAAATTATAATTTAGAATTCTTGCATTCGGATGTATTTATTTTTTTACAAAAAAAAAATACGCCATTTAGTTTGATTGTCATGAAGCCAAATAAATATCAAGTTACAAATGTTTTTACGTTTATTAATTGAACGCTTACTTATGTAGTTCGTTTCGTTTGTTGTATTATTGTAGGCCAAAACAGTTTTTTTAAGAAAATCTAGGCTGAAAAAGATAATTAAGTTTAGCAATAGGAATATGTATACATAACAGGGTAATTTTCGACGGTCTATATACATTTCAAGTAGGTGATCAATTTTAATCTTGTTTTCAAAAATAGGCGGGCTTAACCTAATGTTAATATTTAAATGTTTTTAGTGTTTTTATTATTCGACCAGGCGAACTTCGTCTTTATTACACTACTAGCACTTTCACGCAGCTTCGCCTGCGTAACTTGGCTTCTACTATGCCGATTTGGATGAAACAAAGCCTATGTCACTCGTGGATAATGTAGCTTTCAAATGGTGAAATAATTTTTAAAATCAGTCCAGTAGTTTTTGAGACTATTCATTACAACCAAACAAACAAACAAAGTTTTCCTCTATATAATATTAGTATGACTAGCGGCCCGCCCCGGCTTCGCATGGTTATGTAATATACATACCTACATACCTTCCTCTTCCATTACTTTATCTATTATAAAAAACCGCATCAAAATCTGTTGCTTGGTTTGGACAGAGGAAGCGACTTTGTTTTATACTATTAAATGATGACATAGACTTAATTAAACCTTAGTGTACTTTTTTTACGTTTATAAGATAGCTTAAGCTTTGTAATTTACTATGTTAGATTTGTAATCTGCTGTATGATAGCGAAAGGGCAGGCGGCTCTCCTGATGATAATAGTCAATCTTTGCCAATACACTCCTCAGATGTTACTGGTGTATCGCCTTTTTGTGACTGGGAAATTAAGCCCCTTGTCCAAGTCTAATAGCTACCATACCCCTTACTACTAGCTAAGGCGATACTAATCTAGGCTAACTGCTGTACAAAACTACGACCTGGTAATGACTAATCCAGTTGCAATCTAACTGTACTTTTTGTTGACAGTACCATACGACGAGGTGAACATGGACTCAGCCTTGGTGCAGATGTTTGCCTATGTCCATGCTCCCACCTGCAAGTACATCGTGGCGATTGGTGCTCTGGCTGGTCTAACGGTGTCCATGTTCGGCTCCATGTTTCCTATGCCTAGAGTCGTCTACGCGATGGCTCAAGATGGTTTAATATTTCGGTAAGTGTACCTTTTAACTTTCTTCTATACCTTGTATTACCTAAGTAATATAATTTAATACCTATGTAAGTGTACATTCTAACTTTCTTCTATACCTTTTATTAACTTTCACTTTTTAATTAATCGTTGTAAGTTTTTTCACTAATAAAACATAGAACCTTATTTCTGTATAAGTTACACTTTAATTGGATTCTAAATGTGAATACATCTTTAGTTTAAATATCAAAAGAACATACACATACATAAAAAGGCCGTCAATTCAAAATGGCAGCTGCAACAAAATGGCGGATTACATGTTTTTGTCAAACCCACCCAATTTGTGTATGAAATAATAGGACTTGGCTCGTTAATGACAATAACATCTTCTACATATATAAAAAAAATCGTTAGTTACACTCATTTTAACTCAAGAACGGCAGAATCAATTTGGCTTAAAATCGATAAGGAATTCGGCTTATAACCAGGCACATACGATACTTTTTATCCTGTTCGACGGCGAGAAAATCATCAAAACAATATTTCAATTTTTCTCATACAAACTAAACGGGTGAAACGAAGTTCGCCGGAACAGCTAGTCTATAATATATTAAACCTTTAAACGAGCAATGGATGTAGCTCTATAAATAATTCTGGAACTCGGAAACTGCTCCAAATAAAGGAGGGTTTTGGGCCGATAAATCGGTCTAGCTGGGTTTCATTTTTAGTGAACGTCGTTTTATCAAAAAACCTACAATCATCTGAGTATTATTGTCACAGTGTACCTAAATAAAGTTTGATTATAATTCCTCGCTTAATAAATGTTCTGCCGAAGTATGTAACTCCCTGACTCAAAAAAATATTAAATATAAATTAAAAAAATTCTATTGAGTAATATAGAATTATTTGCTAAGGACTTTTACTAGGAAGCATTAATTACTTATTTGTTATGTAGTATGAAGTTTTGGTATAAACGAATATATAGATAAATAATGTGCCTACGTGCACGGCGAAGAAAGCGGCATTCTATATTAAACTCTAGTGGTTTTAAGAAATGCCTTATATGTATAATATACATATATATACATATTATGTATAACAAGAGTAAATTTTTGGTAATAAATAAAAAAAAATTAAATTAACACAAAATAACATTTTTTTAAGTTTTAACAAGGGTCGTTGCTGATGCAGATATTTTTAATATCACCTGATGCTGATCTTTTAAAATTAATATCAGCTGATGTGTATGCTCATTTAATGAAAAAAATGTATTCACACCTATATCCCTTTAGAATTAGACAGAGGGATAAACCACGATTAACCTAATGTACTTTAGACCCACAATGTGTTAGTCAGCAAACCTGTCGTCAACCTGACATTTATCCAATCCACTGGCAAGATTTCTTTAATTTGAAAATTGAAAAAACACATCACGGCTATCAGACCCGGAGTCAATGGTCTTCATTGTTTTTCAGCTTCAAGTAATTTTTAATGAGGTGTCAGACATTTGCGAGAATAGTCCTTTCCACAAAATAAATGTTAACACTTTGCTGTATCTTTATTTAGTAAGGTAACGTACTTCTATATTTCAATTTTTATTGAAGGATGCATTAAAAACTACATTTCTTAATTTAATAAATAAAATAAATAAATATCCTTGGACAAGTCACACAAATTGAATCTAACCCCGAAATAAGCAAATTATATGCTTGTGTAATAGGTGTTAGTCAACGATTTTAATACATAGAAATACTTAAATAGATACCAGAATAAATTTAATAAACACCCAGACCCGGAAATGCAGACATTTAAATGTTCATCACACAAATGACTGCCCCCGTCGGGAATCGAATCCGAGCCTCGCAGTTGGTCGATGTAGTTAGGCGTGTTCGCTAGCCACTCGACCAACGAGGCGAGGCGGGAGGGTAATTCAATAATTCAATAATTAGCTAAAGTGTTTGATTAGGTACTTACTAATTATACGCTCGAGCAAGCTCGAAAAGACGATTTATGATCTTTAAATGCTCAAAAAGTCCCAAAGTTGAAGGTAAGACGCGCATTTAATGGACATGTCACGACCTGAATATTAGCAACAAAATCAACATCGATTAATGCGGATGCTGATGTTGAAAACAATGTTGATAATAAGCTGATGCTGATATTCGCAACATCCTGGTTTTAACTAAACTCAAAAAACTCTACAGATAATGTTAAATGCAACATAAGCATTTGGTCTATAAGTAGATAAGATTTTTTTTTTATGTATTAAGATTTGAATACTTTTCGGTTACTACTAGTTTTATGAAATATCTTTTACGGTAATTAATTACTCAAAATAAACATAAGAACTTAACAACTCACTGTTAATTTCTCAGCGCCAGTAATATCTTTGATGTCGCTGGTTTCCTAGTAATATAAGTCCTTGTTAGTCTTCAAATGAGAGCAACTTTATAAAACTAATGTCACTTGAAGCTATTTTCCCACCAGAAGCTATTTATCACGTTTAATATCAAACTCCCTTGCCCTTTCAAGCTGTAATTAAAGGTTTCGACACAAAAGCGGAAAGTTTAGAAACGTTAAGCAAACTCGTACAATACAGTTAATAGTTAAAGTAAAAGTTTCTAGACGGGACTTCCTTCAATACTTCCTGTACCTAATGTTGATTCTGGTTACAACGTGATGTTTATAACTTTTAATACAAAATATATTACAAAAAATCCGATTAATTCTTTTAGATCTAATACAAGAGGATTTATAAAATAACCTCTCTGTGGTTCAGTTGCTCGATGTCTTTTTTTAACTACCTGAGGTCATGGGTTCGATTTACAAATCGGGTAACTCAAAATGTCTTTTCTGCTAGGTGGTAGAGTTTCGCAGCGACTCACCTGGATTGGTACCACCGCCTTACCTATTCCTGCCACCATAAAGTCAATGTTACCGTCGAAGTTGCCATTCTGAGGATAAGGTAGCCGATAAACTTAATTTTGCTCGAGGCCTACCATTCCGACCTATGGTTGGAAATACACCATTACCAACTTTGGTGTCTCTAGGCTGCGTGGATTTCTTACCATCGGGAAATCCGTCCGGTTGTTTGCCTTCCAATATCATTAAAATGAAATTAGAAATCTACCTCTGTTAATCTAAAACGAGGGGTGCTGCAGGGTATGGAACTTTATATTCCGTTCTCTTCAGTGCCCATTGGTGGCAAATCCCAGCCTTGGTTCAGTCGTCCCTGTAAGATGGCACTTAGCCATAAGCGGAAATGTTACTAGGCCTGGGCTGCGGAAGCGAAGTCTTGTAATGAAAACACAAGCTCACTTAAAAAGAAGTATAACTCTGCTTCTAGGTCTTTCAAAAGAGCCATTGCTAGGGCAAAGTTCGAGCACATTGGCAGAATTGGCGAGAAATTAGCACGCTTACCTTCGGGAACAAGAGCGTTCTGGTCTCTCGCCAAGGCTGTCCAAGGGAATTTCGCGAAGCCATCTTTACCAGCTTTACACCGGAGTGATGCCTCGCTGGCCCATGATGTGAAAGCGAAAGCCGAACTTCTAGGCTCCCTTTTTGCTTCCAACTCGACCTTAGATGACCATGGAAACACGCCGCCGACCATCCCGCGGTGTGAGGTGTCTATGCCTGAAGTAAAGTTTCTGCAGAGTTCAGTGCGTAGAACACTTATTTCATTGGACGTCAACAAGTCGAGTGGGCCCGATGGCATCCCTCCGATTGTTCTCAAAGTGTGTGCTCCTGAGCTGGCACTGGTTTTAACGCGACTCTTCCGGCTCTCCTATTCATCAGGCATTGTACCGAATTCATGGAAGACCGCTTTAGTACACCCGATCCCTAAAAAAGATAACCGCTCGGATCCGTCCAATCACCGGCCCATAGCTATAACTTCCTTGTTTTCCAAAATTATGGAATCCTTAACAAACTGCCAGCTCTTAAGGTACCTAGAAAGCACCAGCTATTCCCGTCAATGACCGTCAATACGATTTTCGTCGTGGTCGTTCAGCTGGTGATCTTTAAGTTTACTTAACACACCGATGGGCGCAAGCAGTCGAAAGTAAGGGAGAAGCATTGGCTGTTAGTTTGGACATAGCGAAAGCCTTTGATCGGGTGTGGCACAAGGCGCTTCTATCGAAGCTTCCATCTTACGGTCTTCCTGAGAAATTATGCAAATGGGTCACTAGTGTTTTGACGGAGCCCAGCATCAAGGCCCGGAGCCCAGTCCACGGCATGTGCTGGTGTTCCCCAAGGCTGTGTGATTTCTCTTACTCTGTTTCTTCTGTATATCCATGACATGTTGCAAATTAATAACAGTCATTGCTATGCAGACGACACTACTGGGGAAGCCTTATACTTTGGCCGTCATAATATATCTCGGGATCATGTCATTGAGAGAAGGAACCAACTTGTGTCTGAAATTGACAATCTCCTGTCTGAAATTTCGATTTGGGGTTAGCTAAATCTAGTGCAATTTAAACTTAGTTAGACACAAGTTTGCGAGTTTTTCGCTAAAAAGATTTCCTTCGTCGCATCTTCTCGATTTGAGAACGTTTCCCTTACTGCCACAGCCTGCATTGGTACACTCGGCGTTGACATTTCAAGTAATGTTTAATTTTGTAGTCATCTGGAGAAGAATGCTAAAATAGCCTCGAAAAAACTTGGTGTGCTCAGTAAAGCGAGACAGTATTTCAAGCCGACCCATCGCTTATGTATAAAACGCAAATTCGGCCTCATATGGAGTACTGTTCTCAACTCTTCGTAGGGGCTCCAGAGTACCAGCTCCTTCCGTTTGACCGCATTTTACGTAGAGCAATTCGAATTGTCAATGACCGGGCAATGACCCATCGGCTTGATTCCTTGGCGCTGCGTAGAGATGTTGGGTCCTCAATGTTTTCTACCGCAACTATCATGGGGAATGTTCTGAGGAGTTGTTTGGCTTAATTCCAGCCTCTGATTTCCACCTTCGGACTTAGCGACTGAGTTTAAAGTATCATGCCCACCATCTTGATGCGTGGCGATCTACAACTGTGCGATTCCGAAGACATTTTTTATCTCGCACAACATGTTTGTGGAATCAGTTACCGAGGGCGGAATTCCCAAACAATTATGACTTATGGACCTTCAAGAAAAGAGCGTACTCATTCCTTTAAGGTCGGCAACGCATTTGTGATACTCCTGGTGTTGCGAATGCCCGTGGGCGGCGGTGATCACTTTCCATCTGGTGACCTACTTGCTCGTTTGCCTCCTCTTATATATAAAAAAATTAAAGACGCATTAATTAAATAAAACTCAAAAACTAAGTTAATTAAATATTAAAGGGATCAACCAGGAAGCCTTCAGTTTCAAATTTTAATTGTGATGAGGCAGCATCCAGGCTCTTCTGATCTAAAGAGATAACCGTGGCCTATAGACACCAATGATGTTATAGGTGGCCAATGTAAGGAACATAAGTACATTCCAGTACGTTAATAATAATGTTCTACCGACTACCCTACTCTCCAAATCTAGAAATGGCAGGAATAGGAATAGTGGACTCTAACTCGGACTAGATGCTGTACTGTAAGTACTGGAAGTACTTAATAAAAAAAATGACAAAAATGGTCACACCGTTAAAAGCTCAGAGGAAACTCAAAAAACCGAGTCGAATTGAAAACCATCTTTAAACCAAAGATATAATATAGTTGTTGTGTTATGCAGCTCGCAAAGTTTATCGAATATTCTACCTAGTTTTATGTAGTTTTACAAGTATAATGAATACCTATCCGACCTACCAGAAGGTATTAAATAAGATATCTTCACGCCCGAATTCTACCAGAGATAGGTACAGGTAAAACCAGAACACTCACGACTTGCCAAAGACACTGACTAACATTAAAAACTTATTTTTAATTCGTAACTAAGTCAACATTTTCTATACAAAATTATGATTTATTGATAGATTAAATGTAATTAACATTTTGTGACGTCTCTGAGCGCGGTCGTAAGTCCCACATAAGCAAACATATTGCCAACCGAACCCATGTCAGATCCCGGGCAACATAGTTTTTTAATTAACTAAGTTACTTCGTCTCCAAATGTTTTATGAACGTTAATCGATTTCTTTGTTATTAGTGAACCGATTTCCAATTTTTTTTATTTGAAAGATGCGATAGGTGATCCCTTTGCCACCAAGTCAGGATATGATGACTAAGCCCAGGAAAATCGATGAAAATACACATTTTTTGTGTACGACTTCTTATCCGTTGAAATCGAAGTCGATTTTTTGCAGTTTTACTATACTTGTATAAAATTGTAGTTATCCTACCTTCCAAACCTGAATTGTGCAGGCAGGAATAAGTAAGATGGTTTAGCTGTCGCGCTTTGTTTTTGGAAGTAAGTTAAAAAAAAAGAGTGGCTTAAATCGAACGAAATCACGGGCACGGATTAGTTATTCTAAAAATTATCATGAAATAATTTTCCACGTGCCCTTCCAATAAAATATGTCAATATTAATTTAATTTCCATCCAAATTATTTCTCTTTGAACTCCTACCAATAAGTTAATAACAGACGATTGGGCATTCAAAGAAATATTTACAAAGGTTAAGACCTAGACGCTTAAACATATTGAATGGTTGAAATAATTCTTATAATTCAATATTTTTATTGAATTCTGATTACAGAGACGAAGACGTAGAAGTAATTCCTTTATAATTTTGTTCGGTTTTATACAGAGATTTTATATTTTACCAGCTTTTATTTTTATTAAATTACTAGTTTTGCTTTTTTACAATTTAAAATTATTTTGACCTGACTTCGTTGGCTTACTGACCAACCGCAAGGCTCGGGATCGAAACCCAGCGGGGGCAGGCATTTGTGTTATAAACATTAAGATGTCTGCATTTCCTGTTCTAGGGGGTTATTAAATTTATTCTGGTATCTGTTTAAGTATTTCTATGTATTAGAATCGTCGATTGTATTGATTGTATTAGAAACACCCATAACACAAGCAGATAATTTGCTTACTTTGGGGTTAGATTCAATTTGTGTAACTTGTCCAGGGTTATTAATTCCCATTATTACCGCCATACATACAGCGAACGAGACGGCAGCGCAGGTCGCTTGCGCGAGTTCTAAAATAATACGTAAATTCATTGCTGTTTTTGTATTGCTTACATATTTTCGAACATTTATTATCCATTGTGAATCCTTTGCTGTACCAGTACGAGTGAGTGTAAAACTGCTGCGTATAAACTACTGCGTAAAGAATAAACTGTTTTTTGATTTGAATGCTTTTGCAGTTTGTGGTAGATAAAATAGATATTTTATTTGAATGGTTAGGGAATAATTTTGCATGAATTGATTTTATTATCAGTATGAAAGTACCTACTATCACTTGTGTGGTAGAATACAATATTTATTAATTGCGCTATCGTACACAAACATGACTACACGAACATTCGCGCAAGCGCTATTCCAAAAATGCGCAACGCCACTAAAAAAGTTTTCACTTCAAAAAAAGACAAACGATAAAAATTATGACATGGCAACCCTATTGCTTCAATGGAATGTGGTAAGCATTTTACAGCTAGCCTTAGATTCCAAACTGTTTGATATTTGTGCTGTGGCTCGGAAGGAGTGCAAAGATCGTTACACTTACCACTGGATAATCTCTGCCTACCACCATTGGACCTGACGTAAATATAAAAATATGTACGCACAACAAAACAACGCCCATTTTGCGCAAACTTTGCACGTAGCTCTGATTTTTATTTAGCACAGTATTAAATTACCAGGCTATGTCACAAATCAAACCCTATTGTGTGGTTTCAGGTTTGAATTTCAAATGAAAAGCATTTGTAATTCAAATGAATGTGTCTCTGCCCGCATAAAATGTCCCTGTTTAAGGCAAATACATGAAAGTGTTCTGGTTTTTTCTCATTCAAGATAAACATATACCACCTTACTAATAAAACTTACGCGCCCTTTGATCGTGTGTGTAACGTCATTTTTTATTAGTTAATGTGAAGTTACACACCTGGTATTTTTTTTGTAATGACTAATATATGGCTAGCCTCGCGGTTTTTATAACTTCACCGGGCTTTGTGGGCCGAGCAGAGTGCTCAGCCCGACTCAGAGTGAGCAGCCAACATTATGATTTAGTCGGATTGGACTGTTCCCTACAACGCCAGCAACAAGAGCTGTCTCCCGGGAGACCGAACCTCGACTTGGTGTTGAGTTTTGGTTACTGGGTGGACTTGATGGAGGAATAGTGGCGGCTCGTCGCTCGGCGTTAGGCGCCGGGCGCAAGAGAGGCCTTCGTCGCCGAGACCGGCGGCGACATTGTAGTGTAGTGTCCTGTGAGTTAGTGTAAGTGTGTAAGTTTTATTAGTAAGGGGGCCAATGTGTAACTTTAATATTTATTTATGTAATAAAACAGTGATGAAGCCTGGCATATTGGCCCGGACCTTTGCAGAATAAACCATCTGCTTTCCTCCGTCGGCTCGTAAAAGGCGAGCATAGGTATACCGACGCTAACAATGCAACATCTAACTTGGTGCTCGAGTTTCGCAGTGACTCACCCGGATCGGTACCCCCACGTTACCTATTCCTACCGCAATAACCAGTGCTTGCTGTTGACGTATTCCGGTTCAGAGGATAAAGTTTCCGGTAAACTTGCTTTCGTTCGGGGCCTAACATCCGCGCCTCAGATTTGCAAGGCACTATTACCACCTTTGGTGTCTCTAGGCGGCGTGAATTTCTTACCACCAGGAAATCCGTCCCTGTTTGCCTTCCAATATCATTCGAAAAAGCACCAATCATAAGATATAACCACGGCCTATAGGCACTATAGATATAGGTCGTTGTTTTGTGGCTTGTGTTATAATCATTCACCACTAGCTGTTGGCCGTGCGGTTAATGGTCCCACAGGAACATTTTTTCGGGATAAAAACTATCCTATATGTTTATCCAAATTACCCGCTATGCGTGTGACAAATTTCATGAAAATCCGTTTTTTGCGTGAAGGAGTAACAAACAAACCAACAGACAAACTTTTGCATTTATAATCTTAATAAAAATTATAAACTTCATTATCCTCCGGAACGGAACACGACTAACATTAAGGCAATAGCAATAGGCTAGGCTATGGATAGCTCCAGGGCAAGTTCCTCACTCTTTAAAATTTACTGGTGATGGTGACCTACGAAACCTATGCTGCTACGAAAATAAAAATGAAATTTATTTGTAGATAATGAGATGTTACAAAAGTATTGAATAAACATATTCTACCATATAGTGGGGTGGAAATATTTTAATTTTTATAATAAATATTTAATTAAATAAAACTACTTATTTAATATAAAAATATTTAATTACAGACAGTGATTGGGATAAGGCTCGTAGGACTGCTGAATCGGGAATGGCCACTATTGCAGCATGGCTAAAATATAATCTACTTACGCTAAATATTGAGAAAACAAATT